>JARFOD010161106.1:0-11995 GCA_031763545.1 Mopalia muscosa | reverse complement strand
ACGAAAGTTTGGGAGGGAGCTGTGGGGCCAAACGTTAACATTGCCGCTTATGGCAAATTAATGGTGGTCTGGGGCCATATACCTGTAACACTCGGGTTATTTTATGAAAGCATGAAACCAATCTGTTTGTGGTGTTTGAATATTGCGTCGCGCAATTCTCCTGATTTTGTTCCGTCTTGTCTTTGTTTGTTGCCAGTGGTGTCGTGGGTGGTTTTCTTCATCCATTGGGTTGGCATGCCGCCATATGAGTGAAATATAGGCTTAAGCACACATGTGTGGATTATTTAGGTCTGTTGAATGTAATTCTAACCTGGGTACATTTCAAAAACAAAAGTTTGTTCTTATAACCATGACAACACAATACCTTCAACACTTGTTGCCATGCCAATAGAGATGAATTTTTGCCAAGATCTCTTTGTGGAACATACCAGATAAGTTAATTGCAAATATATAAATATGTCAACGCTGGTGATATAAATACAAGTACAATTTACCATGGTATCTGGGACATTATTATTTTATTAATTTATTCATTTTTTGCATTAACCAAACACATATCTGGTAATCACATCTGTAGTTCATCCTTGAATTCAGTTGTTAATCTATATCTTAGTATAAAAGTAATGATAGAAAAAGTTTTTAAATTATATTATAATTGTACATATTGAAAAGCCGCAGGCTTTTTAAATAAAGACAAGTGTTCGTAAAGCTTTGACTGAACCGGATATAGCACGGCTTTACTTCTCATATTTCCTGTTTCCAGAAACGGATTTGCTTTTTGATCTTGTTTAAAAGAGTAACAAGCAGTTAAAAGCAGATTTTACCAGTTGCCACGTGTGCTTTTAAAAATATATTCCCTTCTATGTATTAGTCCCGAAGTATGTATAACAAAGCAATATCAGCGAAGAAAGCACGACTTTATCAGATAAGAGTGCTTTACTCTTTGTTGAATAATTATTGATTCGCTGAATTATTAACCCAATGACTGATATTAATTTATTTTGCTTGTGTAGTCACCTACACCTCTGATGTAGTCTCGCTAAACCAGACTTCTAGCGTTAAGTTCGACCACCGCTACATAGTCTGGTTACAGCACATGTTTAACCCTGCAAAAAGAAAATGACCGTCATATATGGTCCTGTTATCGTACAGTTGGTTTTCTGATAGGTTAATTTTAAAATATATTTTAAACATTCAGTCGAACCCAAAACCTATTAATTTATAAATTAATCTGAGATTTATTGGTTGAAGTTGAACAATTTTTAATCTCTGCTTTCTCGAAAACCCTTTGAGCTACACCCATGAAATTTGGCATGCTTATTAGTGACATAGTAGTCTGGTAAAAAATATCTAATTTTTTTTTTTTTTTTCTTTAATAATTTGGCCTTCTTTTTTAATAATTCATCTTTTATCTTTTAATGTAGAAAGTCCAATTTTCAGAATTAATTTTAGGAACATTTCACTGAAAAAAGAATTAGACAAAAATTAAATTAAAATGAGACACGGATTATAAAATTATTATGTCAATCAACAGCATTCCGCGGAATCCTCAAAGCTGATCAATTTAGCCTAAAGTTTATTTGGAGAGCATAACGTTATAGTCAAAAAGTTTCTTTGATTGGTGTTTTCCGACGTACCCAACGGTATTTCACCTATATGTTGAGAGATTGTCCACTGTACGCTTATTACGATTGAAAACCGGGATGAAACCTCGCAAAAAAACCTCCCCGCAATTGCCGGAGCCACAACATGTGACTCACTCATATACCTAATGGTCGACATACGTGAACGGTACATCGAAGCAGGTTCAGTTTTGTAAGCGCATACGCTTCCACTGAGCTACGGCTGCGGGCTTGGTCAAAAATGCGCAAGGGATGTGGTAAAATCTTTTCAGTATCACACACATTCATAACATGGAGGTGATCGGTTGCCGATTTAGCCATAGCCTACTGCGTTAAGTTCTGGGAGAGATTTGTAAATTGTCTTCACGCTTTAAAACTATTCCAAATCTGTTTTAATAACATCAATGCGTTCTTACTATTATTGCCGTCAGATCTGTTTACTTTCCCCTTTTTTAAGTAACATATATCATCTACTCTAACACATAGGCTTATACTATATCTCACAATATCGTTATATCATGTAGCTAGATACTGGCTACGTGTAGCGTATGATTAATTCATTGAGTAATTGTATTTCCTACTCTTCCTTAATCTTCTGCATCTAGTGTTATTCACGTGCATCGCCTAGGTGACATCAACCTCGTGCGTTCAGAGTTACCCTGCGAAAGGTGTTTATCCCTTCTTAAATATCTAAAATTCCGTGTAATATTCACAGACAGTATAGTGAGGAAACCGATCTGTATGCAGCGAGATGTGCACACAACTAGTTATCTGTGTGAAAGCTTGTTTAAAATGAGCGATATAAGCGGATGGGTATCAATTCATTGTCTATCTATTGGGTACCCATAGCTCATTTAGGGTTGTTCCCTTGATACAAATAAGAGGAATTTTAAACCGAGACATGGGTCGCTGCATAAGGTATGTATTTTGTTAAATTTTTGTCTTCCATTTTCATTTTGCTGCTGGTAAGAATAAAACCTACGCTAGTAAGCTCAAACAGTGGCAGATATTTAATTTAATTGTAAACCAAAGCAATTAGTTGCGGTCATTATGTAAGCTACGAGGTCAGTTTGTGTGGCAGATTTAAGTTGTCTTTTT
Organism: Mopalia muscosa; assembly: GCA_031763545.1. NCBI lineage: Eukaryota > Metazoa > Mollusca > Polyplacophora > Chitonida > Mopaliidae > Mopalia > Mopalia muscosa. The sequence continues at coordinate 9,275 of JARFOD010161106.1, read as the reverse complement.
AGGCGGGGGGCTGGGAATTCAGAAAAGGTTTTGTTATTAGGCCAGCCTATGCCAGCCTAAATTTGTCCTGTAGGTGACTGTATACGTGTAACACGGGTAAGTGACATTTGAGGCAACAGGGTAAAGGCTGCAAAGCATTAAGAAGACAAAATATTAGCGTGAACATGAATCATCAGATATACAGACATCCTTTCTTCGTGAACACTGATAAAATCATTTCAGTCTTTCGAGGATTAACAAAACATGGTTTTCTTTAAAATATCCAATGAAAATCTGCCTCTAGTTGTTTATCGTCTAAATGTTCGTACAGACTATTATTGATAACGACACAGCTGTTGAACAGACTGCCAATTAAGCGAATTTTGATACCGCAACTGCAGCCTGGGAAACCCCAAATGACATGACCTAAAATGTCCCCGTTCACACTAACTCTGTTCTTCTGCCAATAGGGGACCGACGTCCTGCAAGGACTCGTTTTGGTTTCGACTACCGCTGCCAAGCCTGGTTGCGGTTATATACAAAATGTATAGGACTAGATTGTTGCTTGGTTGTCTCGCCTTTCTAAAAGTAAAATAAGTACTTTCAATAAATTTCCATGATAAAAAAACATAGGCCTACAAAACGAGCCCGGCACTAAATCAATCAGATTCTCGCCGAGACTTCTCTCCCCTATCCACGGGACAACCATCGACTTAAATCAGCGGAGAAAACAAACAGATTTATATAGGCATATATAGCCGTTGATCAGTGTGAGTACACACTTGCATGACTTCCATTGATTGCATTTTTAGAATTTTCCTGTTGTCTTCTTCCTTCCACAAAAAATACATTTTATATCTTCCCCATCAAAAATTTTATCTTTTAATCGTTTTACAGAAAGACTGACCGATTTTAAAAAGACTTCACTGCACATTTTGGATAGACCCGACTTTTACTGTAAAATGTACGGGCGCACTTTTTAAAGCGAAAGTTAACGTATTGTCTTTTTATTTTATCTACAATCCTACAATCAAAGAACATTCATTTGTCTCAATGCATAATGCTATTGCCTGTAAGTGCATTAATGAACTGAGTTTCTTTTTGGAGCCTATATGTCTTCTGTTAAATTCATTCATAATTCTGCCTTTCGATTACAATTTAGGCTTAGATGGTGGAGTGTGCTGATTGCGGCAATTGCTCTTTATGTGATGACGAATCCATCGAGCTGCCAAGGCACACGTGACCTATCACCATACGAACGCGTGAAGAAAATTATGGGAGTGCAAACTGGAGCTATTTTAGAGCACGAGGCAAAATTGCTAATACGTCACATCCTGTATCGCGTGAAATGTGACAAAGTTGGAGTCGATTGTCTACAGGTAAACACTTGATATATAAAATAAACTTCACCGATTGGTTTACGAATAATTATGCCCAATGTCTATATTCGCTAAAAATTGAACCTCTATTTACCATATCCCATACATGGCTTAGAATTCGATGAATGATTGCAGCTAAATTATTACAGAAAAAGTGAGAGCCGACTTTATTTCTTCTATATAGACATGGTTAAGTATTTAAGGAAAAAGTTACAGAAACTTAACCATTTCAGACAGGATTACCGACACCACCGGAATATTACTCAAACAATCTGGTTAAAGTCACATCTAAATCAACCTCCAATAATTGTACTCCTCTGCATTTTGTCAAATCTAAATAAGAAATACATGATGGGGGAGGGGAGGGGAGTGTGGTGATGTGCTGGTTGGGAGGGGGGATAATCAAATTGATGATTAGTAGGAACAAACCTCAATAGCACACATCAGGCGGTTCTGAATAGTGTTTATTCCGTTTGCTTGAGTTTTAGTATATATAAAATGAATGCCCTTAGTTTCTGACAATGAGGTAAAGACTTGTGGATAGTATTGTTGTCCATAAACATGTTGTAGTGTACAGACATTTTGACTCATATTAAGAGTATATATTGTTATTTACTTTACTTATATACTGCTATATACTGTTCGCTGTTTACAGTGTTTGGAGACTGGATCCGTCTTTAAATATTTGAACAAGTCAGTAGAGAGAACAATCGGAGAGCGATCCTTCCAGACGCTCTCCATGGTCTTGGTGGTTTTCATGGAGGATGTGAAAAGTGAATGCTCTCAAAGTTTACAGCTGATGACAGCGCCCAAGCTCCGAGAAAAACTAACCAACAATCAGCCTACATTAGATTTAGCCTCCATTCTAAAGATTCTCACTCAAATTAAAAAGCTATATAGGTTTGGAACTTTAGTTTTAGATAACATTGGTGAACTCGTAGAAGCTCAAAGTGAAGTGGTAGACTTCGACACAGATTTTCAGGTAAGTCGGACCCATACAGCATCCAGTTTAATTCGTTTATTAGTGACTTCTCTGCTCAATTCTTTTAGGATTTGATTATTAAAAGCTTCAAATTCAGTCTTGGATCATTAACAGTTTATAATCAAATAAATTACTAATAAATTATACGGTTGAACGTAATATTTCATATGATCTAATATATTGACGGCCTCAATTGATCGATCTATTGACCATTAATTTTGTCGTTGATTGATGGATTGATTGAATCAGTCGTTCGTTTCGACTAACTTACATACAGTTTAAAGCCATTCTTTCAATAAATCTAATCCAATATAACATGCACTTCAATATATTCGAAGAGAAGGTCTTCTATGTTTCACTGTTTCGTTGTGGCCAGAGAAATGCTCTCTGGCTTAAGGCAGTTTGTTTGCATAGTAATAATGATTGCATTAAAGAAAAATTAACTTCCTACAGTATAAAAAATATCACAGTTTAAGGTTGTGCTGATGTGAATTAGTTTTGGAATACACTGCCGTTACATAAGTGAAATACCCGTATATCCGAAGTAATCCACTGCAGCTTTGTACATTTACATAAGCACATGGGAAATTATACAATAATTGCCATATTTACTTGTTTTATCTGTTTCTTGACTTTTTAAAGGTTTTAGTTGAAGCTGACTGTATGTTGCCATGCCGCGCCTGTTGTTTTTAAGAAAAGCTCTAAAAACAAAATCAGTTTTACTCACTTTTAGTTAAAGTGTAAAGCAGTATTTAATATGGCATTTGATTACACAGTATAGACAAAAAAAAAGATCAAGTTATTACCTTTAATTCCAAGCAAATCATTTCATGATATTCCTGCATCTAAACTGTGACTCGGAGGTCCTCGATGTACGACGAGCATCGCCTGGGATATAAAACCATTGTCGCCATCATGACAGTTAAAACAAATATTAAACTAATAACAAAGTCCGTGTTTTGTAAAGAATTCACCATAGCCGTCTATTTTGAGTATGTTTCTAAATGTACTCTTAACTATTCTGAAGTTATATGAGTTTTGCCCGGTTTATATATAATAAGTGTATTGATAGTGTGCATGCGCCGGTGAATTAGCTTCCAGCTAACAAAATGTAGGATTTTTGTGCATATTCATACCTTTATCATCAATCATCAATTCTATAGTGGACGAGACTAAGACAACTCTCGTACGCTATGAAGGCCATCGCGCATTAATTTCCGCCAATATTTGGGGCAACGTATGGTACAGACCAGCAGATAAAAGAAGTGCCAAACATGGTGGCCCGGATGTATCTTAGAGTCAATGTCTCGACATAGGGAGTAGAATCGACTATATTTTAGAATGACCTATCACAAGTGAGCGTAGTGATCAGATCTGAACAACGAGAATCTCGCGAGATTTGCTCGATTGTTCAAAAAGTTATGGTGGCAAACTGACTTTGCAATCCAAATGTTATCACTACACCAGACATTTGTAGAAAGAATGTGTTCCATTGACTGGTTTTCGTAACATGCAATTCTTTTTGTCGTTTTTTATAGTATTTTATTAACCTTCTGACTCACGTGACTTTAAAAGATGACAATACATTTCTAATATTACTCATGTTAATCCACCTTTTCCATAGATCTTCGTCATCTCTCTTCCCCCTATCTGTTTTTGACTACCATATTAATTAAATTATTCAAATCAAGTATTTAGTATACGATTCACTATGATTTGGTTAAGATGTAAATAATAAGATGCTGAATTTATAATTTCACATTTTAAGGATTGCGAATCTACCTAAAGGGTTAACATTCGCTTTTACCTCTGTGATCATTCCACTCAGATTTGAACTAAATGCGGTCTTATATTTATCTCCGCCTTTTCATTGACATTAGTATGTTAAACCAATTGATGACACACAGCTCGATAGTAAAGTAAGGCAAGTGTATGTACAATAAAAATAAATAAACCTCAGCTGACCTTTACAACAAATTAATAGGTTCATTGCAGTGGTCGGCAACGGTAAAACGGATTTGCAAATAAAACATGTGCTGTCTGAATCATGTCATCTTCTCTAGCCAAGGGTTACTATTCCAAGCTACTCTGCATTTATTTTAACGAGTAATTATATAGAAGCGAATTCTAACAAGTTATCAATCTATATAATCTATATTATTCAAGAATTGTGTTATATAAAATAACACTCTCTTACAACAGAGGATTTTTTAAAACTGTTGAATTCTGAGATCCCTAAGAAATCGAACCCACGACATTAATTGTCAATACAAAATCGCCGACTGCATATAACATGTTCGCCAGGTAAACCTTATAATTGACAGTTGGCCGGCTGGATGGCCGACATTCAAGATGGCGATTAGGTGCCTATCTTTGTTGGTCGTTGGTTCGATTCCCGGACCGGTTTCGACCGGCAAAGTTTTATGAACGAGAATCTGTTCAAACTGAGAAAGCGTTATCCCAAAATAGCGAAAACACACAACTCCGGAATCTATTTTTTCGCTTTAATAGTTTTCATGATAACATAGTATTGATTTGATTACTGTGCCACTGTTCTGTGTGCAGTGTTTCAGCCCGGAATCTCTGTATGAGGACCTCGGTCATCCCATGGGGTCATCCCTGGGCGGAAAGGACATCGCCACCTTTACCGGACTCGTCGTTGTCAATGTTCTCAAAGGTAAACAGCCGTACAGGTCATTAAACTGCACGACTGGCTTTATTCTCATGTTTCAAGGTAAAACATCACGTGACGTTGAAATAGCACGTTGGCTGTGTCCTATACATGGCAGGAGGCCCCTTTTTTCTATGGGCTTGTATGTTTGCTTATGTAGCATGGCTACTTGAGCGCTCCAAACCTTTAGAAATAAGCGAACGCTACCATTATTCTGTACTTTATCTTTCAATATTAACCATTGTTTCGCCGTACCTTCATTTTAACCATTACCTCAGTGAGTGTTTAACTAACAAGACTAACCTTTTGGCTAAGTATGAAACCAAACAGATTCAACATAATAGTTTTTATTAAGAGGTAGGCCTTATTTATAAAGGTTTCGTACGGCTAGAAGCCTTATCTCTATTGACTGTACTGTCTATAAGATGCCTTATCGCCTCTGCCACTCTTGAAGTCCATCCAACGGCCCGCTCCCTATATTGCGTGTCTTATAATAAGCTCGAGTGTATAGAATACACGGGACACAATGCAGCTTCTCTTATCCGACAATCGTTAGGACAGCAGGAATCGACAAAACATGTTGTTAATTGATATCCATAGTGTTTGCTTCTTATCTTTTTCGGTACAGGAAAATATATCAGCTTGAATAATAGACCATCCCCTTACACGTTCATCGACGATCTCAAAACAAGATTGGCCAACAGTTCCTGATATATATTTGACCACGAAGGTATGGACCATTACAAATCATGTCAATATGTGAACAACAGTTTTGGCATCAAGAAAAAAAATTATGTTTGAGATAGTTGGGTTTGTTTAATTTTGTTTTTGTAATTTTTGGCATTTTAATTTATTTCGTTTTAAGGGGGGGTGGGGTGGGGGGGTGGGGGGGGGGGGGAGTTTAGAATTTATTGGAAGCCTTTAACATTGGTAAATCTGGACAAAGTGAAATGTATCAATCGATTCAGCCCCAGCGAGACAGTGGTGGTTCTTCTCTCGACCAATCAGAATCACTGAAAGAACAAAGACTGTTGGACAGTGTCATTCAGAGTTCAATGGGGCGGTGTCTGCTGAGAAACGTGAGTTATTGTAGCAAACAATTAACTTTCAATAAAAATATATCACTCTTATTGGTATCTAAAATCAAAGTTATGACGTAGACGTATGGGAATTGCTCAATGACTCCTTCCCCACACGCGTACGTCATCAAGTTTCTGACCAATCAAATGCCTTATATTTTTCACTCTTTTAAATCGACTTTTATAGATTTATTAAATATCAAAAACAAAAACCGAATTTCAACTGTTGGAAACTTGTTTAAAAAACACGTTTTGTAAGATGAAAATAGAATTTTGTTTAATCATTTTGGACATTTAAAAGATAATTACCCTAAAACTTATTAAACATTTTTTTTTTTTTGTTAAAATGATGTATGTAGACTTTGGTAAAGCAATTGATTGGATAGAGATTTTTCGAGTTGAAGAACTTTTTATCTTGATAAAAAAAATAAGCGAAGATACAATTTTTAAATGAGACGAATGGCTATGTTTTGATTACAGCCTCTCTTCATGTTCCCTTCTCCTGAATTGCGTGTTCCATGATATTTTTTTATTTATTTTTCTGAATGTTAGACATAGTGCTAGCCGCTGCTCTGTTGCACTCTCTATAGAATAAGCATGTATCTCTGCCGAACAACTGCGAGCGCTTTGTCTCCTTCTTTTATACTTGGCTTTCACAGACGGTCTCTGAGCTTTGAGCCTCTGAGCCATATTTTATGTTGCTGTCGGATGTAACTATACGACTGGATGGTAGAATTTGCATCTTTTTAACTTTCTATAAATGTCATCTGCAGTGGAGTGAAATAAGTGAAATATTGAACATCATTCGACCGGACTTACAGGCCCTAGACGTGAAATATCTCAGATCACATGACCGGACTTACAGGCCCTATACGTGAAATATCGCAGATCACATGACCTGACTTACATACCCATTATGTGAAATATCGCAGATCACTTGGCCTGGCCATATTAAACAGACCGTTCTATTTTCTGGTGTGTATTTCTGCTATATTAAGCACATTGGAAATCGTCCAACAATAGGCTTAATATCGGTGTACTAGTGACTTATGATAATTTTTGTTTTAATTCTGATATTTTAGTGTTACAGTACAGACGAACTGGAGAAGATAATGGAAGCGAATATATCTGCACTCTACCGTCAAGCGGATTTACGAGCGGAATGTCAGGATCTCGTCTCTGCCATTTTAGCCCCATTTGAGGGACCTAATAAAGGGAACTACAGTAGAAGTGTATTTAATACAGCTAATAACAGTGTTATAAATGCAAACTTGAGTCTTCCAGAAGGTTAGTAATTTCATTGTTTTTCTAACTGTTTATCTTAGAACAAATACAGTAACCGGTTTTAAAAATAAACATGTTTTTTTATCAAACATTTTAGGTAACATCAACTCAATCCGATCCAGGAACCTTCTGTACTTATAGGATCCTTTAGGATTCCACAGAATAAATACAAGATGATATAGATTTTTTTGTAAGGGATCGCTTGGACGTCAGAGCATTTCAGAAGACGCCAGTGCAATTTGTCAATACGCCCGTTGCTTTTGAAGACGTATTTGTATCCATCGCGACCCTTTGTGTAGCACATCATAGCTTTTCCGTTTAACTTGCTGTGGCCAGAAAAGATGCATGCGATACAGAAACTTAGTCACAGTGTTGCCTTGAAGTTGCATCGTATGAAACCAGTGGCGCACGTGGGAACATTCCTCGGCCATTTCCGTTCTGAAAATAAACTCGGACGAGGACATGTCTAAACATCCTCGGCCATTTCCGTACCGTAAATAATCTCTGACGGAGAGCTCATTTCAAAGTCCGGCCGATATTGATTCTTCATGAGCTACACAGCGCTCCACTGTTTGGAGACTATAATGAGTTTGCTCTGTCCCCATGCTGTTTGCTGTACTCGCGCTTAAATGTAGCTGCCTGTCGTGGCTTACAAATACAGGTGTATGTTCCTGAGTCCCTAGTTTGTTCATAGTTAACAGTTCACTTGTCAGTTAGCTATCTCGGTTTTCTAGTTATCAAAGTAATAACGAAACAGAGATAACTCGCATGGATTTACTTTCATCATATTGTAAACTTTTCGGCCACTCTTGATGTATCTGCGACTGGCTTAAGGTCACAGCGGCCTGGCATGTTCTACACAACCAAGAGATGTGCGAGTCCGTCCCAGCAGGAGAACGGGAAGACACTACGATCTATTTAATAGCCACGTAGTCCCCAGTGGAAAGATCAACAGCAAGAAGACAAGTTCCAGATATCTACTACTCTTTGTTTCTACGGTTCCCTAAAAATACTATATGATTCCATCATTCCGGAAATGTAAGAGAGTAAAAATGGTAAGTTACAACTTGAAGAAAGCATGTCAATAGCGCATATGCCCTCCGTGAGCGTTCACAACTGCGACGCAACGTCTCCTCCTGGATTGAATGATGCGTCTGAACACAGCTTGGGGGATGCGTCGCCAAAATTGCACCAAAATGGCACCAAGTTCCTGCAAATTCTGTGGAGGGTTCCTTACTTGACGGATTCTTCTGTCCAACACAACCCATACATGTTCTATGGGATTACAGTCGGGAGACCTCGAGGGCCACTCCATGACATTCATGCCAGCATTCCTAAGAAAATTCCGTGGTAAATTGGCTGTATGAGGTCTGGTATTATCGTGTGTTGGAATGTTAGACCTGGGCTATGAGCTGCCATGAATGGCAAAAGCTCTGGAATGAGCACTCGATCTCTGTATCCAGCAGCAGTTAAGTTTTCTTGAACGACCCTCAGTCGGGAACGGGCAGTGATGTAACGTGTTCGTTATCGCCTTATAAATAAGGGGAGATGGTCTTGACTGACTCTGGAGGTGGTCGGGGATTATCTCCCGGGCGGGTGAGAGTTTTTGCACAGGCATTTTTGAGTTAGGTTGGTTACTGTTCTATAGTGTAAAACTTCCTGAATAAATGTTGTTGACACTTGATGACGAGCTTCTAATTCATTCACCCCGGTCCGTAACAGCTGGTGGAGAACCCGGGCAGATGAACAGTCTATCGGTCAGTGTTATACACATGAAATAAGAGATTGTTGAATGTTAAATTACAACAACAACACACTAACACAAAGAAGCTCTGCAAATTGATATGCTGAGAGAAGCTAGGTCTCGCCGACGATCAACGAGACAGCGCAGACAGACCTCC
>JARFOD010161095.1:0-11996 GCA_031763545.1 Mopalia muscosa | reverse complement strand
GATTTGTTTGTGATGTTCTATATTTGTGTCCGTCGTCATATAAGTGAAATACCCTTGAGTACGACGTTAAACACCAACCAAACAAACAAACAAACATTTGGGAACATAAGTGTCGTTAAAATCTCTCCTGCCCTATGCCGTATGCACGTCTATTTCATACATTGAATATGATGTTCTATTTCAGATATGTAATTTCCCTTGAAGCGAAATGGCCTTTAATAATTCATTGTTGGCGTCTGTGGTTATGGGTGGGAACATGTCTCGCTTTTTTATTAGTGGTTATTGGGAGAGTAGATTAGTTATTGGAGTGCCACACCAAGTAGGCCTACTAGCCATATACCCAGTGTTAATAAAAGCACCACGGTATACTCTCTGGTAGTTAAGCTACCGTGTCTATACATCAATCTCATCTTACTGCATACTTTATGTGGTGTCAAATCACACATCGCATACATGCTCACTGGTTCAGGATTACTCAAAAAAAAAAATAAACGTCTTTGATATAGATATGTTGCGAATAAGAGGCGTATGAAACTAAATAAAATCGATTTTTGTTTGAGAATCGTTGTTTACACTTACAAATGCTATATAAAATCACTCCAACCCCTACCCCTATAGCAATATTCGTCCTCGGATCCCCATACGGGATGAATAACCATGACATTGATCTATAAAACCACGAGGTGTCATGTGACCTACTTTACTTTTCGTAGAGCGGAGTAGTATTTTAAACTCTTACTTGTTAAATGATATATGAAAAGCCCTTTCCAACCCCCAATAAAAACATAAATGTAAATTGACTGATTCCCCTTGGGGACCAATCTCAGCTTAGGTTTCCTTAAGAAAATAATATTTCTGGTGCCTTCTAAAACGACACAATTCATTTATGCGGCAGGTGGGCCCTTATCAGTCGGTTGTGATCACTTGATTGGTGGGCTGGTCAGTTGGACGCACATACATGAGGAATCAACCAAGGTGTGGTTATTTACGATTAAAGCCACTACAACAGTTCAGCCTCTTTCTGCTCCTAAGATCAACAACCATCAGGGCACAGGAATCTGTTTTCCAGCCACCAGACTATAGCTTTTGGGTTGGATCAGTATACATCGTTAATTTAATGAGTCTGTGTGATAATGAGTACCACCAGCTGCGTACCTTCCTCAACACAGGAACGTGTACCACTAGACCTATCCCAATTAACTGTTTTCTATCTCATTATTACACCGATGACATTGTGGAACAAGAGCGACCCTGCAGGTTAATCAGCCTGACGTTAAAAGCAGACTTTTGCTATATATCCTAGCAGACAATTTAATATCATCTTTCTAAATATATAACCTTAGATCGATTTTATCTTCGATGCGTTGATATAAATATACTTCAAATTTATAAATGTTCGCTACAAATTAACCCGCTACCAGTCCGATGATAGTGGTAAACATCACGTGTCGTATCAAAGGGGATTAAGGCTGGAACGTCTGGTATCAAGTAATGAAACTAGGGGCCTATGTTTTGAGGTGTTTTGTTCCACTATTTTTTTCTCTTTTTCTTGTATTTAAAAACACTGACATCATGTATATTATGATTATAAAGATTTTGATTTATTTTCGAGCTCTATAGTGTAACTATATGTTGACAATCTGAGATCACAACAGAATCTGTCAGATACCTGTTAAAATTGGAAAGAAAAAGACACAAGATGCTTGTCCCTGTGTCATTGTAGAGAAAGACTGACACCCTTCTCTTGGGTGAAAACTGCTATATAGCTTAGTTGCCGGTGTATTGGGCCTGCCAGCCACGCCCAAGGTCCGATCCACGAGATAGGCATGCACTGTTTTAAATTTCTTTACATTTGTAAATAAAAACAAAAAAATGACACCAGTAAACACTAAATTACTAAGGTAACTCCGTTGTACCAAATCGTGTTCACTTTTACACACAGATTTGCCTCGCGGACAAAGAGATGCCACGGTAAAAATGTAAATTCGCACAACGCACTTAATGGCTTTAACACACGTAATGTGATCAAGGCGATCTCACATCAGTCATTCCACTTCCGGGTTCAATCTTTTTTTTTATGACTTTAAAATCACACGGCAGGTACAAATAAAACAAAAATCTGTGTGGCCCTTTAACTTCACTCGAACGAAAACAAAATACCATTCTGAAACTGACAGAAAGGAACCGCTATTCGAAAGGTCCCTAGGGTGTACCCGGAAGATCAGTAGAAACGAACACGACTCATCCATCTTCTCTAGCCAAGAGTTTCATTCCGAACTAGTATGCGGAACAACCCTTGGCATTAATCGCATATAAATAGAATTACAGCTAAGTTACGCGGCGGATAATATGACCATGTTTCGAGTTAAAGCGCTGATTACATATGCTGAATTTTATACTCTAGTTTTGACAATTTGTTTTACCTTTGTAAAACACTATTGACGTATATATGGAGAGCTGGTGTCTGTAGGGGTGGGAAAATAGGCTATACTCCCGTAGAGCTTGGAAGCCGAATCCGATTATATCCGAGTAATCTGCCAAGGATTCTAATGCACAGTAACTCGGAGTAAAACTCTTGGCTAGCGAAGATGAGTCTCACAAATTCAATGCAACGATGACCATTTTCATTGATTTATTGGTATACACAACACATCGCTGTGATGCCATTAAGTTGTTCCTAATCGCGGAACTTTTTGTATTATATGTGTGCTTCTAAAGATGAAACGGTACCTGCAGATAAACCTTTACCAGACGTCTAATTTCACCTAACAGCCAAAATGGGAAAACCAAAGATCTTTGACCCGGCGTTTCAGCGAAAAGCATTCTATCAGCGGAAGAGGTTTGTATAAGCAAAAGCTCTTTGTGTGAGTGTCTTGGGAATATATGCCAAGTGACAAAAATGACCCTTTTCTTCAACAAAATGGTGTAGCTATGATCATCAACAAAAGTCATTAACTAGAGTTTTGAATAGACGTTCAACAAAGTGGTATAAGCCTTAGTTGCTTGACTGACTGACTGACTGACTGACTGTATCACTCGCTTATTTACTTTCTCGCCCGTTGCTCATTTGATCGCTCGAATCCCTGGTTCCTCTAAACGTTTCGATCGGTTCCTCGAAACGTACCAGAATTTAAATAACTAAAAGACGCTGTTCGCAAGCTCACTCTGGATTGCATCAAAATAGGAGATAAATTAGATGACAAATTTAAAACGAGAAGACTTGTGAAATACAGTAATCAAACTCTAATCAATGTTCAAAGGCCAATACGGTCGGACCAGTCTACCTTGTTAACACAATATTACATTTACATGCTATACAGTCAACGTGCAGGTTTGTGTAAATGTGCCGTAGTTGTGTAAATGTCCCTAAACGTGTTCTTCAAGAATAGACACAGTGTTTTTGGAATACCTGACGAAGTGTCAGAAATCATCCTTTCCTAAACAAGGCAATTTTCTAGCTCTGCTAATGAGCAAAACTCATTACTTAAACATCCGTCTGTTTTGTTTAAGTAATGAGGTGGACCTCATCGAAGCGATGCGTTTCTGCAATAAGGTCAACCAAAGGTCATGCAATAAGTATAATCAGTTTACCGGTACTTTGTTTACTGTTCTCAAGTTCTCGGGTGTACTGGGCATGTCCGACGTTAATCGATTATCGATTTAAAGTCACTGATAAAAAATAGTCCAAGTGAAATTTATAATATATTTTAGGTGTGTGGAACTGTGTGCTTATGCTTCTTTATGACCAAATGTACGATTTTGATGAATATTCGTATATCTAGCGATAGTTCTACAGTAACGAGATTCTCGCGAGGCACAGGCGGAAGCTAAAATAATTGATAAAATACCCAAAACCTTTCGTATTGCATGGCTGTTTTAGTATAACGCCACCATATCACTCGACTACGGTGTTCGGCACCAGACAATCAAACTGGATTTGTTTTTTGTGTGAACAGCGTTATACGGCACATGAAACCCAAAAGTAAATAGTTTTAAAAGGTTTTAAAACTTTTCACGAGAAAAACCGAATTTGGGTTTTTCCCAGTTTCAAAAACTACCGTCAATTCATATGGCGTTAAAAACTAGAATTATTTTATTATGCTCTGCAAGCTGTATAGCACATTGCTTGCAAAGCGCTAATTCTATTCAATCTGGTTTGAGAACAAGAAGAAAAAAAAAAACAGAAAAGATTTATGTTGACTGCGATGTTCGCGGATAGGAATCGTGTGGTTTTATTTCGGCTCAAAAAAATCTACTGTGAATGCAGAGTCAATATTTTTTTTAATGCATTTTGAATTCACAAACAAACAAAATGAAGTAATTAAATAACATGTTGGGATTTGTTTGCCACAATGTTTGCAAATTCATTTGAATTTCAGAGCATAATTGATTAATTTTTTTTTTAAACGTCTCTTAATAGCTCAAAGTCATAGTTTCCGGCACCAAGTCCCATCTTATTCCTATAAACGCACTGCAAAACAATTAGGCTCTACCAATGTAATGGCATCTGTTTTATTATTTTTTTCTCAAAAAGATGGTTTTCATGCTTATAAATTCTCCGGTTGTTAATCGATGTAACTTTATCTCGAGAGATTTAACCAATAAGGATCACTATAATAAACGAATTGTGTTTTTGTAGGTCATGTGTGTGTAGGAGTCCATCGGCCATCGCGGGGGAGATTTGCATCGTATTTAAAAATGGTAAGAGTTAAGAAGTTACCATTTCGTCGCCAATTAAGTATGATGCGATGGATGGTAAACACCAATCAAACAAGAAATCAAAGCTTAAATTCTGCAGGAATGGACACCTACGGAAATCAAACCCACGACCCTGCATGAGAGCCTATAGTTGGCTAGAAATTGCTGCTGTCGACTTGTGGTATGACTCCTAAGGTTCCATTTTTATAGGAGTCTCCTTCGCCAATATTTCCAGACCTGGTACAGGTTCTAATCGTATCCTTTTATCGTAATATTTACGCTCCATTGCGCCAAAGAGACTACAAGAATTGTGTAATTGGTGAGCTAACATGGTGAGTTACGGTGAGTTAGCAAAACTCATCTTCATTGATGTTTTTATTTAGTTATGCGAGGGGCTCTGTGATTGATAGTTTTTAATCAACAATCGACACCATTTTTCGGGCCTAAGTTCCAAACCATGATGCCGGTGACCAGAATTTAGGGCATACTGTGGTTTTAAATAGGCTCACTAAGCAGTGCCTATGTATTTATGTAAACCCTTTTATTTGTATCAGCTGATAATAGCTCGATGGTTTTACGAGGATGGTCACAACAAGATTACCGTGAATGAAATCAATCAGACCAAGCCATTTGGTCGTTTCATACCGCAGTTGTTTATGTCGTGTCTCATGCAGCGAATGTTATAGTGGTTGTATAACAAACAACTTTGTTGCGAACCAACCAAATTCTGTATCAAGATTTTGACTAGAAACGGTTAATAGAGGATTTAAATTGGATGTGTGTGACGACCTCTATTTTGACAATCCTCGCGAAACTTGTCCTATTTTATCAGAGGTTATAAAGACAGTATTTGTATATAACAGGTGAGATTCGGTTTTAACCAGACCGTGGAGTGTTTTCTGTTGTTGGAAAACAAACAGCCTATCAATCACAATGTTCCATATAGTTACTTCTACTTGTCTAGCCAATCTGTCACCAATATCCAGTGAGAATAATTAGTTTAATTAGTATAATTAGGAATTGCTGCGTCAGTGCGTGCGTATGGATAGAGCATTAGCACGTGTATGGTAGTAACCATTTCTAGATATCCGCCGCATGCAAGCCTATACTGCACAGACGGTACAAATGTGCTTAATTTTCATTAATGAATCCACAATAAATCTTATAGACATAGAAAAAGGTAAACATAAAGATTATTTGAAGAGCGCCTTGCCATCGCCATCTCTTTTCGCCAGAATACCTCCTTCCCGTTTTTCCTGGACTTCGAACAAGATGACGTCATCTTATCAGTTCCTTCTATCAGGAAATGTACGAGACAGTTAAGAACCCCACCGTCACGGGACCCAGAAAACAAATCCTGTGGCTTTTATATTGTTTCTGTGATTATTTGGAGCAGCGTTCTAGCCTTATGAATGAAGGCGTGCTATATTCTACCAACAATGAATAACTTGTATGACAAACACACCACGCTAAACATAATGTAATCGACATATTGTGTGAGTTTTAAATTTGAAGGATGAGATGCCACATGAAATTAATCCCGTGTTGCGCTTCAGGTCACAAATTATCATGGTACATATAGATCAGACCAAGATATGGACGTAAATAATAGTGGGCTGTAGGTATTCATATATGCACAATGATTTATGGCACCCTCTTTGAAAAATATCGCTCTAATGGACCCTGCAAGGTCATTGCTATAGGGAACCTTTTGTGGTTCTATATGGAAACCTTACAGCAATTGTTCCTAGCATTTCTCCCTTTTTTCTTATATCAAAGAACCGTATTGTCGCCGTGGTTCCATATAGACGCACCGTTATTTCAAATAGTGTACTTGATATTTCCTTCAACGAAGCTTGTTTACGGATTTTAAGTGTGTTTTATATTGTTATTGCAGAGTAAATTAGAAAATAATCGGCAGCACGGCTTTGGAAATGATCCAAAGTGATTCTTTAAAAAAATCTGGTATCTATTCGTGATTTCACCGTACATGGTAAACACAATAATGGGATTTTCTCCTTGTTTATTAGAGTCCATATCTCTATTCAGTGTTTTTGTCAGATTACCTTCAAGGATGATGACTACGAACGCGCATATAACAACAATAACCATGGTGGTTGATATTCGGTGTTCGATCTGGACACATAAACGTATCAGTACGACTTTGCACATAATGTTGTCATGGCTGGAAAAACATACTAGTATGAGAATAAACCAAAAAAGTGTCAACAAATGTATCAAGGCTACAGACCAATTAATAATACAATACTTGTTTCCATGTACTGACACAAACTGCCGGATTTCAGAAGTACTCAACCAATTGTTAATAATACCCAGAACAAAGTGAAATTACTATTGTGTTATGGCGGTGTGGTGGCTGTTTGTAACATACTTTCCCTAGCACAAATGGTTCTTGCCTTGATTCCTATGTTAAAAGCGGTAAATACCATATATTGCTTTTCTTTTTGGATCGTATTTAACATGAAACGGAAATCTTGCACAAAACGCTATGCACTGCGTACAGTTATTTTCTATTCATCTAATGAGTGAGACCAAATAAAGCCACGTTAGTGACTACTAACTACATAATTGACAATATATGTGTTAATCACTGTATTACGTTGTTCTATCACAATCCAAGGTAATTACAAAACCATTTGTGGAATTCGGAAGGAATTCATTCGCTTAATGAATAAGCCGTGACCACAGCCATCAGCTTGTAGTTATGGTTTTATGAGCATCTCTAACAAAGTAATATCGGTAAAGAAATAGAGTACAATAGCCCTCCTCAGCTAGGACTACAGCGAATAGAGTTGCAAAGCCTTAGCTGGCATACAAGGGACAAAAGCTTTATCACTATTTGTATATGTATTTTAAGAAAGGAAGACTTTTAATGCTTTAACGTGAAAATAGACAATATTTTAAAATGAAATTGCTCACGTTGTTTTTAGACAGCAAGTAGCAGAACCTAGTTTGATCCCATTTAAAAAAACTACATTCACAAAAATTATCATGCCACGGATAACAAACTTACATTAAAGTTAACACATTGTAAAATAAATTATGATATAAATCAATTGTGATTGAGTGCAAACGCGTTTTCTATTAGTTGGGTATGTGTACATGCAAAAGCAAGACGCCATAGAGTATAACATCGGCAAGGTAAAAACTCGACATCGTTTCACGTCCCTAAATTTTAATTTAGTTTGTAATAACTTTGTCGTTGGTTTGACACAGGAGCAGTGTCGCTCAGAAACGATAAGCGGCTACTGCGAAAAAGGTAAAAAAGGAGAGACATTGTATATTTTATACGTTGCCAATTGAAATTTTGAAACACAAAATTCGGCTAAAAGTTATCTTAGTGAAAGAAAGGTAATAGGCTTACTGAGAAACGCTTTGGGAACAGTATTGTTGTCTGGCTCAATCAAAATACAGATTTTAGGTAAATAACTGAACGTAGAACGAGATGTCGCAAAAAACCCAAAACAACCATACCAAAATCGGCAATAATCAAAACATCCATATAGGATAAATCATTAGCTCTCGAGCAATATGAACAGTTCAAATATGTTTACAGTTCCTTTCCTGGGGCACTTGTAAATCATTACGGTTTTTTGCAAATTTCGCTTTCACCCAATACACTAATCATCCCGCTCAAAATGTGGATGATTCCACTAAAAATAACTAAAAATAAATCTATGTCACATTTTTGGTTAACATTAAAGATGTCTGAATAGTCCTGTTTCGATACACACGGAAATGGAAAGTAACATGAAGAAATTTTCATCGTGGAAACGATTTATAAACTAACCAGGTACATACTAATTTATTTTGAAGTTAATACGCAAACTGAATGACACAAATATAATACAATACACCTAAATCTATTTAGTAGACATTTACAGGAAATTATTTAAAGTTTAAGACATTTTGATATTTTTACGCAGTCAATGCGGCGTATTTATATCGCCAACACAAAGCTTAAAATTCCTCAAATTTAAACGGATTTGTACAACATGAAAGTATGATAAGCCGGTCTTCAAGTATAGTTGTTGACGAAGGAACAAAATCTACAACGTTAACAAGTACATCGGAGACAGGTGCCAAATTTCTGAAACTGGTACAGGATTTCTGAAACTAATAAACTCTTCCTGAAACAGGTACAATATTTCTGAAACTAACAGAGAAGCGTACTTACCTACGGAGGGTTAACAGCGAAGGTTTTGTAGTGTGTGACTGGACAGGCGATAGGTGATCTGTGAGGGGAACTTTCGAATCAACCACACACGCTCTTCCAGAATCAATACCTCTCCCAGTAACTAGCTCCCGTGTGCTTTATGATCGCTACCGTGTCTCGAGGCTAACTGATCGGCTTGATCACTCTGGCACTTCTGACGTCGTGAAGGGGAAAGAGGCAATCAGTTCTTCCGCGGTCGCTTTGGTCAACTCCGTATCACCGACGTATCTGGATAGGAAGGGATGTGAGCTGTTCTCTTTCACCTCTTGTCAGACTTGTCACCACTCAACATACGGCGTAATACGCCCATGAAAGATATGGGGCGGGAAAGTTTTTACTCTACATGTGCTTGCTCATGATTGGTCACCATAACCTTTTATTGTGGTCGTTTCCATATAGTAAAACACCGTATGAAGTATACGGGCGGCTTTACACCTTTGGAATAAAGTTACGACAAGAGCTGTTTTTTCTTGGTTTCATCCCGGCTTTCTATCAAACACCACAAATGCAAACTCGATAAGGCTTGTAATTGTCTTGCTCTTCTACGTGACTTTCGGGTTTATCCTTCAAAGTTTTTCGATGTCGTTTAAAAATCGACGTTTCAAAGCCGTGGGAATGGTAAAGATAATTGCCATCTTTTTAACTTTTCGTTCATGTAAAAAGTAGAAAAAATCTGGAAGGTCCCAGATCACAAAATGATGTGACCTACAGTCCCTAGGGATCATGCAATGATTTTGGGCCTTCCAAACTCTCCTTGGGTTACTCTTCTGTTAAGTAACTTTTAATTTTGCGCCATGGTGACCGGCTCTTTAAAGGGAGCAAGATCAGTATGTTTCCCAAGGATTTGACGTGGTAGATTTTACTCCTTCGTCTACAACTATACGAATAATATAATAATATAATATATAATATAGCTGAATATACTTTAAAGTTGCAAAATATCGTTTAAATCTGAGAAATAACAAGTTTTGTGTTGGCGAAAGTAATAGTCGGCATTGGGTAGGTAACAATATCCGATAAACATGTTTAGTACAATGGCTTAATAAACGACTGATAAAAGGACCTAATAAGCCTCTCAAGAAAAAGGAGGGAATAAACACATCTGATGAAGGACTCAATAAGACTATCTAGTAGAAGGACCCTATAAACAGATCCAATATAGAGACTCGATACACACCCTTAGTATCAGGACCCAATAAACTCAAGGACCCCAAAGAGATCCATTTGGACCCAATTAACGGCTGTATTAATAGTCTGATAAATACCTCGTGTACAAGGGCCCAATAAACTCATCTAGTATAAGGACCCAATGAACGCACCTTGTACATGGATACAATAACCGCATCGACTACAAGGACCCGAAAACTCCTCAAGTATATGTTGTTGACATCGCTTGTACAGTGTTGTATACGTGTTGCTAGTATCGCTTGTATTGGCATGTAAATGGACGTGCAAAATAATATCAAGTACAATATAGACAGGAAATTGACAGTTATACACACGTTACACTAATATAAGGTAGCATTGTTACCACACTGACCTTTGAACTTCAGATAATATAGAAATTGTGTTCAATTATTCGAGCTACTGTACAAGTGAATATTACGCGGTAACAAAAATTCGACGTGAGAAGTGACAATAAAACTGCATACTACTTACTACGACTGAGAAATGAACGTGGACCAGTCGACATAGCTGATCGTTCCCTGTGGCCATGTCAAATCTTTTGTTGTGCCTCTCAACATTGAGAGGTATCCAGTTTGATTACACTTAAATCATTCTTTGTTTGATTGGATCTTTATGATTTGTTGAAAGAATATTTCATATGTGTTACGTACAGTCCATTTGGTCATGAACCAGAACCATTCTTAATGGATACATGTAGTGATATTCGCTAAAACGGCGTAAATTCTGCCGTCGTAACAAGACAAATTGCAGCTGTATAAATACACCGGGACTATGCTTTGATGTCATTCAGCTATACATCAATCCAATTTCCTTTTAAGATACCACTGTAACCAGTTACCCAAATGTAACAAATAAACAAATAATAAAGACATTAACAACTTTAATCATTTTTAAGTGAATGAAATTGTTCAATTTTATGTTGACCTACAAAACCCATTTTCAAATTTGTTTGCCCCCGTGGCTTTTGGTAGAGCCCCTCCGTCACTTCCTAGTATGACAGTAATGGTGCAGGTTTAGCCCAAAGCTTCCAGTCTGCGTTAAAAGCTAGATGGTACTTGATGGTTACAAAATCATAATAATCAACCCCTTCGAGGTCAAAATTGTTCAATTATTTTTAATTATCTGTTTTGTTCTGCATTTTGTGAAATCATCTGTTAGATAATAGGACAGAATTTTTTTCCCAATGTGACCCCTCTATGTTGCCGTAAGAAAGAAACAGGCAATAAAAAAAACCAAAAGAGATAGACTTTACTAGATTATTGTGTCACTAATAAGCATATCGAATTCCACGGGTGTAGCTCAAAGGTTTTTAAGGATACCCTAACCCCCCTACAGAGTGTTTTTACGTTTTGCCTTTTTACTTCTAAACTACTGTGAATTTTGCAGAACAATAATAAGTAAATTATTTTATGCCAAAACTTACAGAAAGAAATATTTTGCATAAAAAGTACATTTTTGCCACCTCCTTTTCAAATTGCTGCTTCTTTTACACTATTTACGTAAACTGTTCAATCTTACATCAACGTATAACACATTACGTGAACCTAAAAACTGTCATTCAGTTTTTTCCTATTTGTCTTAGTTTTTTTTGCAATATTGGGTTAAAGGTCAAGAATAAAAAAAATGAGTGAAAATAGTGAAATTTCAACTTCTTATAACTTTATCTAAGAAACGAAAACAGATATTGAAAATCTGAATGACGCTTTTTTAGTTTTATATGTTAAGATCAAGTGTGCAAAAAATCAGTTCAGTAGGTATAAAAATAGCTGAGGAGTAGGCATTTCCCCAAGTACGTCACTCTGAAAAATGAAAGCAGAGAAAATGGGTAAAATGTATTTTTGATCTATTTTACGACAGTTTTACCTCTTTCATG
>JARFOD010161084.1:0-11996 GCA_031763545.1 Mopalia muscosa | reverse complement strand
TTTTCGTTCATACTCCAATGAACGTAAAAAAAATTTCAGTCAATCCTTAAATGAACGCAAAAATCTAAAATTTAATTATGAACAATTAAAGCTAATTTAGGTTGATAAAAAGAAATTTATACCTGAAAAATAGCAAGATTCAAACAATAATCTTTAATTTTGAAACAGTTCCAACCAAAACAGGTTTGTTTAATTTATGTTATTAAATTTGTCTTATTTATTTATTTCATCTATTCATTGTATTTATTTTGTTGTTTATTTTATCGGCATTTTAATGCCGTTTTTAGCAATCTCTTCAAATATTTTGAACTGGATCGTACACATCGGCGTGTTATTCTGGTACCAGAGCAATATACATGTACCTGCCTTAATGGCTAGGAAATTGTTTACTAAATTACACTGCACAAGTTGGCTTCAGGATTTATTTCGGCGCAAAACAAATCGAAATATACACGCTTCCAATAAAAACCGGATATCGGTGACCTCCCTTGCTTGTGACGTCAAACGGTGATGAAAGATAAGCAGCATGGCGATCACTGCAGTGAAACGGCCGAAAGTTGATTTAAATATGTATCTTTTTTTAGTTTAATACACCTAGGTCGTGCAGCTTTACCAAAACTTTAGAAATAAGGCCTGCCCCTGAATAACATTTAACGTTGAATAAGTATGATGTAATTACCACGGCCAGACATTTTAACTTCAAATTTAAGCGAGTGTGGTAGGCCTACTGTTCACATGTTGTACTGTTGAGAAATGATCGACTTTGACATGAAAATGTGCATCGAGTGGTTATTTAAGGGTCGGTCTAACCTGAAGGCATTCAAGGAAGAAAAAGAAATGGTTTAAGTCAAGGTAAGTCATTGAAAATTTTATTTATTGGAAGCCCTGACACGTGTAGCTTCACATTTATTTTTAAAAGAGAACATAGTACATACTACCATAGTCCGAGGGGCTCAGATGATAGTTTTTTAGTTATTTTCTGATAGGCAAAAACTAAACTAAATTGTTTTCGCCGTCAGGCATTATCAAATACACAACGTCAGGGCCACTCGGACTAATACTACCATAGCCATAGGTAATTGTTTATTACCAGTGATGTAACTTTATTCTCCAGCTAATCTCTTTGCATGGACAATCTTTGTTTTTTTACCTCTATTAAATATATATGACTTCAACAAATAATGAACACGGCTTAATTTCTTCCTTTTTTTGCCCCAAAAAATGTCCATATAATAATAATTACAGAACTGATTATCTGTTTAGGAGTCCAAAATGTAAAGGATGTAGTATACTGTATAGTGTTTCAAAATAAACATTCACAGGTTAGTTTACCTGAGCCAATCTGTTTATTGTGAAAAAATGACAAGCATGTCCGCCGGTGGTTTATCAGAGCTTGTTGCCCCGGTGAACTCTGATCTAAAGGGGAACCGGAAGCTGATCTGTTTGTGGTGTCTGCATTAGGTCCTTCTGTCGTCCTGAATTTGTCCCGTCTTGTCTTTGTTTATAGCCAGTGGTGTTGAGGGTGGTTTCTGTCACCATTGGGCTGACATGTCGTCATATAAGTGAAATACCCTTGAGTATGACGTTAAACCCCAATCAATCAATCTAACTAAGCATGTCCTACTGAATAAAGGGGGAACCATATCAGTATCCAAATTTGTAAGGGCTTAGGCAGAGGAATGGGATACTGCTGGAGATTATAGTAGTAGTTTATATTATTGTATATAATCTGTACTATATATCTGATTTTGTTTTATTTACAGATCACTTTTACAATTATGGCAGCAACATTTGATCACAATTACACTTTATCACAACATAAAGAGAATGAGCATACTAAGGTAACTATTATATATATATATATTTTAATAAATATGCAGTTGCAATAGATAATTTTGGGAGAAAAATATTTATATTCTTTGTGCATTTTTAAGGCTTCTACCACTAAGCAGCAGTAAGAAATCGAACTCTAATCTTTTCATGTATTTGGCTGTTATTTCCAAAGGATAATTATATGAAAAGAAGATAATATAAAGGTAAAAATAGAAACTGTCAAAATTTGACCCGGAGTCCTCTGTTTAAAACTGTTTTTTTTATTACAAAATATGTTTTCTGTATTTCTTTTATTAAAGAAAATAGAGATTTGAAAGTTTGTTTAATTGTTCATAGTTATCTCTTGAAACAAATAAGCTTGTCTATGCACACCATTTTTGAAAATAAAACATTTAAAATTCATGAGTAGCCTAGGCCTGGCAACCATTTTCAAAATATTGATGTTACCACTCAGGATCAATGCATGTATCACAGTATGCAATTTATTGAAAATAGTGTTTTCATTATTAGACTTAATTTGTTTTTAACCTGGGAGTTAATTATTTAGTCCATACCACTTCTACCTTGCTAAAAATTTAATTGGAGAATTTGGTGGCGGCAAGCCAATTTATCTCTCTTTATTTACTGTATTCAAAATACATATATGTTACTATAATGTTAGTGTCATGCCACAATGGCTTCAAAGACAACTTTTCATTTGGTTTCAGAGCAACAGAAACTGCTGTGTACCCTGCTGTACCATACATGGTTACCCCATTATTGAAGGACATGGTAAGATAAGTTACCATTCTTTTCCACCAGTTAAGGATCCACTTCGGAAACAATGGCTTGTAAACATTAGAAGGGACGAAGATTCAACTTTCAAAGTATCAAATAACACTGTTGTTTGTTCACTGCATTTTGCGCCTGATCATCTAGAACAACATGGTTTCAGTGGGCGTCGATCAAAGTTACCAGGCTGTATTCCAACTATTTTTGAATGTTGGAAAGATTTGAAGCACATTTACAAGGAGCATAAAGTTAGACCTACAAATAAATTGCAACAAAGTAAAGAAATATGTATCGAGCAGGTCACGTCAGAACTTCACTTATCAGATTATGGCTGTGAAAAAACAAGTGAGTCATGTGAAAATGTGGAAAAAGAAACAAGAGACACCAGTGTTTCAGTTTGTGAAACAGAAGTTGAAAATCTGCTTTTGAGGGATGAGATGAAGAAACTTAAATTGAAGTATGAAAAACTTGAAGCTGACTATGTGAAATGTAAAGAAGAAAACGATTGTTTAAAACAAACTATTAAGGAAAATCAATTTTCAGTTGACACGATATGCGACAAAGATTTCAGTTTTTACACCGGTTTTGCAAGCAGAGCTGTGTTTGATGAAGTATTGAAGTTTCTAGATCCCGGACAAAATGGAGAGAACATTAAAATGAACTGTGCAAATTATATAGAAAGTGATGATGATGGAGTCAAGCGTGGCCGCCCAAGAAAACTGTCCACAGAAAACCAATTCTTCTTATTCCTGTGCAGAGTGAAAGTTGGTTTATTCGAACTAGACCTTGCAAACAGATTTTCTATTTCAGTTAGCACTGTGAGCAATATTTTGATAACTTGGGCCAATTTCCTTTACCTAAGCCTTGGCATGTTTGGCCAACAAAGGAACAAGTTGCTCACTTTATGCCTGAATCATTCAAAGAGAAATACCCTTCAACTCGGGTGATAATTGACTGTACAGAACTTAAAATTGAAATGGCATCATCCTTATTGCTAAAATGGCAGACATACAGTAACTACAAGAGTACAAACACATTGAAGGGTTTAATTGGAATTTCACCATCTGGAAGTGTATGTTTTGTGAGCCAATTGTACACAGGATGTATTTCTGACAGGGAAATTACACAGAGATCAGGATTTCTACACCTTCCCTTCGATAAAGGAGATACTGTCATGGCCGATAAAGGGTTCCTAATACAGGACTTATTGGATGAGTTGCAAGTCAACTTAAACATACCACCATTTCTTGGAATGTCTGGACAAATGACGGGGGATGATGTGGCTTCCACACAAAGTGTGGCAGCTGAGAGGATTCACGTAGAGAGAGCCATTAATAAGATTAAAATATTCCACATATTTGACCAAGTTATTCCCCTTTCTCTTGCTGGATCGATAAACCAAATTTGGACTGTTTGTGCATTGTTGACATTGTTTCAGGAACCAATTATTTCAATCACAAAACAACAATAATTAAAATCTGAAGCTTATCATGATCCATGCACATAACATCACTTCACCTGAGATAATGACCACAATTGGATATTTTAAAAGAACTCTGCTTCTTCAAATTAATCCTTAAGGATACTCTAAGCCCCCCTCAGCTAAAAATTTGTAATTTGTTTTATTATTGCATATTCCAAAAGTTGAGATAGTGATCTTTATCCCAGAGCAGACCTGATAAAAAAATATGAATTTGAAGACCGTTAATTTTGATGATAAAACTTGACTACATTATTTACAACAGAGGTGTTTTGAGAAATCAATTAAATACGCCTATGTAACTTGATATCTCACCTTGATATCTCACCATATAGTTGCGACTATGTTGTACGTTTATATATAACCTCGACATGTAACATTAAAGATAAAGTAAAATACTAAATGAATTCTGAGTTAGGGATCAACATTGTTTATTCCTTGTCAAACATAACCTAACAGTAAATAATTTTGTGTCAACAAAAAAAATTAGTATGAACATTATTTTTGTTATTTTTTAATCACACTTTTTTTAGTTTTAACAAAATCTAGTTCAGAAAATATGCAGGTTGAAACCAGTCCGGGAATCGAACCCACAACCCCCAGAGTTAGGCATCGAATTGCCACCAGTAAATGCCGGCCACCTAGACCACTCAGCCTTCAACAAAAATAGAGAGTTAGTTACAAGGAGTCTAGGTGGCGGACATTCACTACCCCTATGCTGGCAATTCCTTGTCTGACTTACAGGGTTGTGGGTTCACTTCCCGAACCTACAAAATGTTTTGAATAAGAATCCGTTCAAACAATTTGATTTATTGTGTTTGAGATAAAATGTGATACTTAAGGGTACATGTAGTTTAGTTATAGGATGATTGATTGTTCACTTCAAACTGCTCATTCTCTAATTATGATGGAAACCCGAGAAGAAACCTCATAAAAATTACGTGTTACACAATATGATCCTCCGTCTTGGTAGGAGGTAGCTAACTTGTCTTATACATTTGGTTTCAAGTGAATCTGTGAATTTGATTTCAAGTTCACAACACAAGGCTGAATATTGTTAAAATATGCAATGTTAGCCATTGTGTTTTACAGAATTTGATGAAGTGCAATTCCGTCTGTTGTCTCAATTATAGTAGGCTATATTTCAAGTTAATCTGTGAATTTGTTGCCAAGTTATTTTCTTCACAAGATAAACAGTAATGAATGTTGTAAAATAATGCAATTGTGGCTATTATGTTTTACGGAACTTGCCTTGGTACAATTCAGTTTGTTTGATTGGGGTTTAACGTTGTACTCAAGGGTATTTCACTTATATGACGACGTGCCAGCCCAATGGGTGAAGGATACCACCCTTGACACCACTGGCAACAAACAAAGACAGGACAGGACAAATATAGGACGACAACACAAAGTAATACAGACGCCACAAACAGATCGGCTCCCTGTTCCCCTTTAGCTTTGAGAGCACCAGGGCAACATGAAGCTCCCTCCAACCGCCCGCTAAGGTAGCACAATGAATAGGGCTAATTCCTCCGTCTTAGCCCTACATCCCGCCTATCTCAACCTATGGTGAAAGTTGGTCTGCCGCTATGGCCGGCCTCTCAAAACATATATCCGATTTTTCTCTGATTTTTTTTGGATAGAAAAAATGACAATAATCAAACCCCTTCTTTCTTTTATGACGTTTAAATAAAGTTTTATTTGAGTTTCTCGCCCGCGTTGACACGTATTTCTCCCTTTGCAATAATAAAATTGAGAACTGTCAAAAAAGAAATATTGTAAGGTGGTAAAATACTAATCAATGGTTTCAGTGTATCTAGAAAAAATCCGAAACAGTTTTTTTGAGGCCGACCATAGCGGCCTATCGATTTCCAACTTTCACCATGGGTTTAGATAGGAGGAACTAAGACGGAGGAATTAGCCCTATTCATTGTGCTACCGCTAAGGGTGCATTGACGATTCTTGGATCTACATGGATGCTAGTCCAAGGCACTGGCGTTTTGCTTTCGATAATCACTAACGGCAAAAACAAACCCGACAGAGAATTACTAAAAGAATATCAAAAACAAAACGTCAGGGCCCCTCGGACTAAGGCCCTAGCTAGGCCTACCAGCTGTACTATCAAAAAATTAAAATCGATTCCTGCAAATAAATACAATTTGTCTACAGCGGTTTTTTTTTCTTCTCTTTTTAACAACTTAAAGTAAGATTTGTGTAAAATAGGATGTTAGAAAAAAATAAGAAGAAATCATTCAAAACCAAGCTAAAACATTACACTATCAAATCGTGTATCGTCTTCCTTCGCCATGCTCTTGTTGCTACAATAAACCTTACTGAAACAACTCACCCAATTACAGTTATTCGTTTCGTATACAACAAAATCGAAATTTTTGGGATTTTTTGTTAATTTGTTACATAGATCGCTTACTATCTATAGCTTTTGGTGATTTAAATACAAATTTCTTTAATTAATCAGATGAAAAATCGGAATGAACAAATACGAAAATGTGGTTTTAAATACACAGGTAGGATACTGAGGTGAGTTGACTTTCACTTTCGTCCATGTTTAAAGCTAATATTAAAATAAACAAGAAAAATACTAGTACATTTTCTTTTTGATCAAATGTTAACCACCTTATCCTTGCTATATCCTTTATATTCTATGGATACGGAAATATATTAGGTGCGATATCGAATAACCTACAAGTCCTTCTGGTACATTTATGACAAACTGAAGAGCCGGAAACAAAACAACTTAATGAAACAAAGATCCAGCTATCGTCAATGCAGCCTTACTAGAACGCTTTCAGTTATTGACTAATGAAACATGAGAAAACTTTGTGGCAGATCGTCACTCTCCTACGTTATTTATCAATTGTTAACAATTTTTGGGTAGGAGAGTAAGCACCTTGTGAAATACATTTTCAGTTGTTAACAGTTTACGGGCGGCTTAAATAACTAGGCCTACTGCTGTATATGGCAAGCCGTTTTATCACTTTTACCAATAACTTTTGCTTTTATTTTACTTATGTACAATTCTTTTTCACATATGCAGAATAGAATTTCACATAAGTAAAATAAAAATTTATTTTACATATCTAAAATTCTTTTCAACATATGTCAGTAAAATTCTTTTCCACATAAGTAAGATAAAAGGTAATTTTTTTTTTTTTTTTAAATAATGAAGTATGTGATTGACGGAGAGCTTATTTTTTAGTATTACGTCTTTTTAAAATCTCCTTATGCTTTGTAACCCAAACTGAATTATTTGTAATTTATTCTTACGACAGTAGTTATGGTTATGACAGTAAAAATAAGATTTTTTGATTGTGATTAAATGTGATTGACGGGCCGCGAAACCCATCACAAATCCATCAAGGACACCTTACGTCAGTCCGTCAACGATATACATCATGCAATGAGATGTATAATATGAGTGTCCATTATCTACCTACATAATTTAAAATGACGAAACTGTTTGCATTCATCTAGGCCTACTGTCTTTCATGCAATCTAGAAAATAAAGAATATTTAAATACTGTTCTTACAGTGTGATTTTTTTTTTAATAATAACTGCGTGGTGTCGTAATTCTGTTCTGAATATTTCAATGAATTTATGGAGACATTATTGCTTGGTTGTGATTTCTATACTTACTGAAATTTTCTCTAAAAATGAAGAAATGTAATTTACATTTCGATATAATTAGGCCAATGAGGGGTTCCAATTTAAAGGTCTTCGTCTAATGCCGCGTAAGCCATTATTACACAGCGGGCTGTTGACTGTTTAGGTCAGTAACATGAGCGGACTGCATGTCCAGAGTTTCTAGTGGGCTGAATTGTCAGCGGACTGAATGTCTGTAATTCCTTTTTTATCAATGTTCCTATGTATTCGCATAGATCTATGCTTACATGTCTGTACGATAAGAAATAAATGGATGTATACGAATGCTACGTAGCTTATAGATTTAGATTTGCAGCGTACTAGATCGCATGGAATATAGCAAAGAAATAAATTAAAGTGAAACTTGTAACCGGCGTATACATGTAAACAATAGAAAATTGAGATTCACGAATCATACCTTACAGGTTTCTTTCAGCCGTTTAACTAACGATCATGAATGCAAACTTTATTGCAGAGCAATTAGTACATTTGGACACTTCTTGTCTAACACGTAATCTTGTGATATTATCAGTTTTCACACGAATTAAACACATTCAAACATGAAAGAAGTGGACTACTAAATTATGTTGTTGTTGTATTCTTTTTTCCCCATTGTTGTGGTTTCCGTTGTTGCAGAACAACGATAGACACAAACGAAATATAGACATAAATGAACTAATCAACACGAGTAAAACGTCTGAATATTAATCTTTTACAAATACGTACCTAACTAGCTTCATGATTGCGTGGATTTAACCCAGTGCTGTCCACATGAATCCGGTGAAAATGGCGGTATCACGTTGAACCTACGCGCTGCGGTGTCGTCACGGGTGCATTTGAACTGAGAAGTAATTCCTTGCGTAGTCCCATTTTGTGCTGAACTATTTAATTAGTTGTGCAAATAAGATGATATTTTTCACACATTTCAAAACAAAAATTACTCTAAAACAAAATAATCACGAGGAAGTAGTTTATACGAGGGGCATGACATTATAAATGACGATAACAGATCACAGTCGTACCACCGTCGATAGCTCAGTTGGTAGAGCGGAGGACTGTAGAGGTTAAGTTCACTGTCATCCTTAGGTCGCTGGTTCGATTCCGGCTCGACGGATTGGAAATTTTTTTTCTTCTCATTTTTTTTACTGGTTATATTTAACGATCTAAGCTAGCGTATACAAACATTTTCAATGCAATTGTTGCTATTTAAATTTAAAATCACATAATGCAAGACATCTTTATAACTTCCTATAAATTATAGCTACATGCACGTTTTTCAATCTTCCATCCTAAAACAGAAAAAGATACTAAGAGCCAAGCCATCATCCATATGTTTGAAATGATTCAATCATAGAGCTGTAAGCTAACAAGCTAAAATCATAATGAAGAATTAAATTCTTTTCAATTCAAATAAACTCTCCGGCTACG
The DNA here is from genome assembly GCA_031763545.1 of Mopalia muscosa. Taxonomy (NCBI): domain Eukaryota; kingdom Metazoa; phylum Mollusca; class Polyplacophora; order Chitonida; family Mopaliidae; genus Mopalia; species Mopalia muscosa. Next base: position 2,823 of record JARFOD010161084.1, on the reverse strand, counting down.
GGAAGTTAGCCAGGAGTGTAGCAGTAGAGGAAACTTATATTTCCTACATTATCAACACATTCCACAGTTTGTGGTTGTGTTAATACCAATAATTGTTCAAGTTCTAAATGTGTTGTTTTTTTGGGGTTTTTTTTGCGTACCAGTCACAGGTGCTGTGAAATATGAGGCAATGGTCCATTTAAAAAAAAAAAATTCGTCATATGTGTATAAAACTAATACTTCTACCTGATTAATGATTAATTTGATCCACACAATATTTTCAGTAGTAGCATGAAGTAAGAAAAAGTTCGTCTCAATGAAAAATTAACTTAGACCATATTTTCAACAACTAGCTCTGGAAGAGTGACAAACTAATAATGTTTTTACATAATTAATGAACATATGAATGTATGCTTGTTTGCATTGGAGCAAGGGGGGCTTTGTAACCAGAACAACCATTTCTATGTAAAGATATTCTGTGATACTAATAATGATGGGGTAACAGGGCTTCATGAGCCATTGATAAGCTGACCGCCTCTAGAACTGGCCCCTACAAATTTTTAAACATAATAATCAAAATATATCATTTATGGAACCATTGGAAATGCAAAAAAAAAAAAAATTGAAGCTCCTCCCAGTACTCAAAAAATCAGTTTTTTCACTTTTAAAATTTTGCTATCTTAAAACTGATATTTACTTTTTTTAGAACAGAACCTTAGAAAGGGCATGGTCAAATAAAAACAAATAAGCCAGCCTATCAAAACAAAAATTCTATTTTTAAATGCATTTATTTATTAACCCTAAGTTTCCCCCTCAATTACACCCAATCAGGACCCAGAACTAAACCGGTCAAAATTAATTCCCCTCCTGTTAGTCAACCAATCAAACATAATCTTCTCACATCTTGAGAATATGATTCTTACCTATCGAATCTCTGATAGGTTAGTTATCCGTACTTATCACGGGGAAAACAATTAAGAATAAGATTTTTTTTTTATGTCTTCATAGTCTATAACATAAATTTGATCTCTTCATGTAACATGGGAAAAATAATAATACCCTGAGATAGTATCCGGGTCATAGCCTATCGTTCAACAGCTGTTCTTAAATAAATCAAATCATTGGCTGGCTAACAGGGGAGAATATATTTTCACCCAAAGTTATACATTTTAGTACACAATTTTTTTATTTTTTATTTTTTGGAGGCCAAATTTAAAAAAAAAACAAAAAACTATTTAACCATGTCTTTACACAGCTCAGTAATCAATGTTTAAAAATGTTAAAGGGGAAAAGATTATTAATTTTGTCTACTGACTACTTTATTTCACCATAACATTTTTTATCAGGCTATCATAGAAGAACTTAATCAACATTTACACCAATTATCCCATTGTGCTGGGATAGTAGTAGCAGTAGGTGTTGATGTTATGGGATTTGTTTGTTTGTTTGATTAACCCTGTCATAATCAAGGCATTTCACTTATATGACAAACTGTCCACTAAACACTGTTCCTTGCATAATAACATTGTAAAACTGATAGGAAACCTAGTAAAAACCACTCCCACGATTGCAGGAGCCATATCATGCAACTGTCTCCTATACCTGTGGGTCGACAAATTGACTCCATCCTGTGTGAACAGTACATCAAAGGAGGATGTAGGTCTTAGAGGTATTCCCAAATGGTTCATACCTATAAAACGTACAAATATAGTCCAATATTCACTGATTTAAAACCCATTTAATGTTATGGGAGATACATGTATTTATGACTAAATAATCAACAAAAACAGTGAATGGGTTAGTTTCATTTTGTTATGCTAGAGTACCTCACAAATTCAGAGAAGAAATGAAATGGAGCTCTATCCATCACATATATTATATATTTGACTAGTTGTTATAATATAAATAATAACATGTAATTTATGTAAATTTAAAAAAAAAAAAACAAGATTATATAATCTTTCCCACTAGGGAAGTTAAATCATATTGGAATTTGGGTAATCACAAAACTCAATATATTTTAGTGCAGGGATTGGGATTCCAGGGAAGCCCTTCAAGGGCATTTATTCAAAAGATTTATTAACAGTAAAATCATTCCTTCAAGAATTTCTAAATTTTGAATTAAATCTAGAGGGGCTCCAGTGTTCCAGTGTTTTTATTATAAAATGGCTTGAAGTCCAGTAGACTAAGAACGTTCCATACGTCTCAGGGTGAAATGATATTTGAATCTCCAATTAAAATAGTTATTAAACATTAATTAATAATTTCTTGTAACTAAAGGGAAATGTAAATTTTCAGACCATAATCAATGGTGTCAGTTCTTCTGCTTCTTGGTCTTCTTCTGTGGGAAATGGGGGTGTTCATATTCATCAAGAACTCAAATCACCGGTTCATTTACGATTTACACAAAGCTTGGCATAATAATGGCTGTACTTTTTGACAAAACTTTGCTCACATTTATGATGTCATAAAATCACAATTACAGTTAACACATTTATTAGCCCCAAACCCTTTTGATTTCATTATATAGCCCATAATTAAAATATAACACAAGGCTTTATGGATTACAACTTCTAGTTTAGTTTTTCTAAATGCCTCTTAAAACAAGTCATAATTAAAATGATAGGAAAATTCATAATTTGATTCCATCACATTGTCCATTGACATAGCCTTAAGCCCTCCTATGTATAGAACATCCGCCAGGTGGCCGAGTGGTCTAGATAGCCTGCATTTACTGCTGGCGATTCGGTGCCTAACTCTGAGGGTTGTGGGTTCGATTCCCGGACGGGTTACAACCTACAAAATTTTCTGAACAGGTATATGTTCTAACTAAGAAAGTGTTAT
>JARFOD010161083.1:0-25922 GCA_031763545.1 Mopalia muscosa | reverse complement strand
ATTGTCAATATAATGTAGGCATTGGGCAAAACATACGTAGGGAAGGCGTGGTCTCCTAAAACAATAAACTTGTATTTGTCCCTTTTACAGATAATTTTTTTTTTTTGCTTTGCTACCTTCCCGCCTATATTCGGGATCTTCCCGGGAACCAGGTTACCGTGTTCCCGACTTTTTCCAGCCATGACCAGAGCACATGAAACTTCCATGGTTCCACTAATCATCTGCTCAGGTGTTCTTTACAGTGTCTGGCAAAATATGACAACATTCAACTTTATATAATAATAAGCTGCAACATGAGATACAATAACCTTCGGACCCAGTATTATAACATCTATTACAAGTCTAGTCATCAATGACAGGTGAACCACACAAACCTAAGTACACAAGTATTTTATGAATACCTCCAAATATATTTTTGACGTCTTTAATTTATTAAGTAGACACAATTTTTTCTGTGACATTTTCATAATTGATTTAACTGATCAGACAAAGAATTTTTTTATGTCATTAATTTTAAAGAAGATAATTTTTTCTGAGACATTTTCATTATTAATTTAACTGATATGAAAGACAAAAAATTTTAACTCCGCATTTTCCTTATTTTGGGATAACCACTTTTTTAGTATTTAAAATCTAGTTCAGAAACCATTACAGGGTCAGACCAGTATTGAAATCTCACCGATTAACCTCAGACTGAGAGCATTGTCCCATATAGCCAGCATTGATTAATGCCCACCTATACTTATTGTTTTCTACTGCCTGAATGTATCTTTTAACATGATAGAAATGGCATTGCAATAGTGTTGTAGACTATAATAATATTATTAAAATAGCCAGACAAGAGGCACAGTCAATAGACAACCTTATCAAACACGTATAAGTTGCCTTGAATTGAAGAAATGTGCTAGCGTGATTAGAAGTGAATCTTATAAGCTGTTCTTCATACATGCATTCTACTTAATAATAACATGTACATTATCTGATTGATTATGTATAGATTATTAATAAATTTATGAAGAAAAAAAAATCCAGAAAAAAGGTTTTAGAAACCAGACAATGATGATATGATCACTCCTAGAAAATCATGTGACCCACGGTCGTGTGAAATCCTATGTCTGGTGAGAAATAAAATAACAAAATTACATTTTTATTATTATATTTCTTTTATAAAAAAACACTACAACATCGATGTCAACCCAAAAAAAAGTTGAATTTATTGCATAGAAGTTTATATTGTACATGATGTTTAAGATTATTTTCGAACCATATTTGCTGTATGTAGAATCTGGTGAGAAACGTTTAACCTAAAAACTAGCAGTCGCGAGACATTTTACATTTTTCTCAGAGGTGGATACGATGAGGTGGAAACTGAAAACAATCTCTTTTCTGGAGTGAATAGATAGATTCATGTAGAGGCATTTGTTTATAGAAGGATTGAATAGGCAGAATGAGAGAGGGAGGTGTGACCAATGATAATAATTCTCTCCCACACAGCTGATAACTCTTTAATTGATTATTACCACCTCACTAACTCCTTCTGACAAGATGCTTCAGGGGATTGACAGAGATGGCTGTGCCTAAAATGGATTTAATCACCTAACCGTCTCTCTATGAGGTGAGCAAGTAATCTTTTTAACATAATAAATTTATAGATTTCAACACCTTTGATTATTATTATAATAACAACAGCAGTTATGTCTTTCTTTTTTAGCATAGAGAGGGGACAAGTTCCTTAATAGCCACAAATTTAACAAAGCAAAATACCAGCAGTATTTTCATGTACATGTATCGTTCTTTCTTATCACAAATGAAACCTTTCGCTGATGTGATCAATGATCTACTTTAAATCACCTCAATTTCGTTTATGAACAACATTATATTTTGTTAGTTGTGAGTGACAATATTACAGCATGTATACAAGACAAATTTTTGTTTTTTAAGAAATCTTGATGTTTTCTCTCTGAAAAATTAATCGTCTGACTCGCAGACACAATTTCCAAGCCTTTAAAATAGCTTCAAAGGAAGCAATTTTTTTTGCTAATTTGAGGTGATTTGGGGTATCTTTGCTTAAATTTTTTTTTAGCAATGTTTCATCATGTTTTAAAAGACTACATGGTAAATGTAAGAGTTTTTAATAAGTACCTTGTCAACAATAAATTTAAACATGAGTCTAGCCAATGCTTCTATGATGGCAATAAATGTAATTTCATATCGGCCGTATTTGATCTAAACTGCAATTCATATTCTGTTTAAAATTTAATAACATCACCTGACTCAGGATCGGCAATCTCAAGCATGAATTGTATAGATCTATGTTCATCTGCATATCTTTCAAAAATAACAATTTCAATATATTTTAATATTTTACTTAAAAAACATGCTTTGTTAAAAGATCCTATCATTATCGTTTTTTTTTTTTTTCCTTTATTTTTCTTCTAACAAATTATTAGCTTGATATGTTAGCAACTACATGCAGGCACTATATACGGTTTTTATGGACACCTTTACAGGTGTTCCCCAGTATGTGTCGATATTTACCTTCAGCAATGCGTTCCCCCACATCACCGAGAGAGTGAAATGGATTGTCACTGCTGGCAGATAGCTCATATATATAAATATCAAATAAATCTGATTGCTGTACAGGCATGACATATCCTAAGGAATACGATAGTAGAGATAATGCTATAATAAATATTTTATACAGAAATAGAGAGAGCAAAATAACTCATATCCTACCTCTAAACCCATATTGGTGTACATTGAGTAGACAAAATTGGACCATTCCCTTTGATGTGTCCACAGGGTACATGTGACTACCCCCCGTCTCTCTAGCCAGAGGTTAAGTACTCGGTAGCCCGGTGTATTTCACCTAGGTCTCGTGTCCTTGGGGCCTATAGACTGTAGTGATTATATTAATGAGATGTTACACTGCGGTGATCTGTTAAATGATTTCCACACGTTCCACACAACGGTTTATCCATAGAATTGAACAGAACTTGGTGGCCAGAAGCTGAGAGATTCCTGGGTTTATATCAGTACGATGTTACACTTCATCTAAGTGAGCAGCTGCACAAGTTGACCTATATTTACATGTACATGGATAGAGCCTTTAGCGAGACAAGTGACCAGGTTTTCCTTGAGTAATCCATTGATTGGACGTGAACCATGCTTATCATCCCATTCCTTGCTAACAGAGTGGAGAAGTACTACAACAAACCACCATCGGACCCTAGTCCAAACAGATAACCTCCACGGCCAGGATACCAGATGAGCTCTATCTAGTCAGCAAACTACTATTTAGACAGGCCAACTAACAGCATGTTGCCATGACGTCAACCAATATAAAATATCAGTAATGCGAGTAAACTATCCTTACTGTCTACAGATTATCATAACAATCGGTCTACTTGAGAGCGAAAACATCATCAGGTAGATTTATGCAAACCGACGTATGTTTTCTCGATAAATTTGTGTATATGATGATGTGGGTTTTGCTCTGGTAATCAGTAGAGCACATAGAGGAACAGCACTCAATTAGATTTACCATTCTTTAAGTCCACACGATGTGTTGTTGGAAAGATCATTTAGGCTAATGGGTTTTCAAAATAGAGCTCTAACGAGTAAGTAATTAGTCATCAAAAGAGTATATGTTTGCTCCTCAAAAGCTTTCTGCTTCAAATTTTACTTTGGATTTGACAGGGATAATAAATGGAAAAAAGTTGAAACCATTGATTGAGACAGATTTGTAGAACTGTAAAATATTAGTCTGATCTAAATTGGAAGCACATGTTGATGATAGGGATCTTATACTGAAAAGGTTCGCCATGTTAATTGACATAAATGGGAGAATAAACGAATCGAGGAAATGCTTGAAAAATTCAGCAGAGCTGTCTATTGCATCTGCTGAATTTATTGGAAATGTGAGTGATCTCAGCTGGCTTTGAACTTTTAGTATACTAGGCCTGGGCTGTTGGGGAGAATGTTCAGAATGGGGTTTCTGTATGGTTTTGCAAACTTCACTTTAATAGGAGGACCTATTCATAGGTTTCACAAATTGTTTGCAGTATTTGTCCAAATTTGCATTTTGCGACTGATTTTGACAAATTTTGTCATCCAATACTCTATGATGATTGTGTTTTAAAGCAATTTCGCTTTATTTTTCACCAAGGCACATTTATGTATTTAAGGAATCATCAAACCAGGGGAAAATGAAAATGTTAGGTTATCTCAAAGCATTTTAGAGAACAGATTTTAAGGTTATGCAAGAAAAGATTACAGCGCAGGCCTGGTATACTGGTTGGTACCTTGTCTAAATCATATATTTCAATGCTTTTTGGGACCCCTTAGTAATACTTCCAATATAGAATATGAGAGGAAAATAGATCTCAAGGAGATGAGAAACAGTCAGTGGGAGTCGAGAAACAGATGTGGGGGGAACTTAACCCATGTGAAAATATCTCTGTTGTTTGGATGGAAGGAAAACATCTCATCCAACAAGCTTTAATAAATCTAATTTATCAGGCTAGGTTGGGACAGGATTGAATTAAATCAGTAAAAAGCTGGCCTCAAATTCCTTATCTGTGTCTTGTAAGTTAGTTACTGGTAATCAATGGTTGGGAGTTGGTGTGTCCCGCTGGAGTCTAGACGAAGGAGAACACTACAGTGCCATACTCCCTCTATCTCCACACAGGCATAGAAATCAATAGAACCCCCACAGAAAGATTTATCGAAATCCAACTCAATATGGAGCTGATTTCACTCGAAACGACCCATCACTGATAGAAGCTATAATAAAACTAGCTCCCGGCTGCAAGATCTTTGTAACCAGATTTGTAAGAACTTCATCAATTTCAACAAAAATTACTCAGATTCATGTCACTGTTAATGGTTTATTCACTGGAAGTGAGGGAATTGATTTCAGAATCTGGGGCTGCATGTAACACTTCATGAATTAGAATTTCTACATTGAGCAGAGCATATATCAAAATTTGAAGATCCATTTTTTATTTTATTCTTACATGTATCTATATAATAATTTACTAACAGATTATATATCTCTAAATAGCAATTGCTCTAGAACAGGGATGTAGATTAATAAAAATCAATGACTCATTTGATGTTCTAGATAAATTCCCTGAGACAAGTTTCTTAATAAACCTTAATCACGAGTTGTGTTATGGGTAACCCTCAGACATCTCCAGAGAGAAGTGTATAACCATGGCGTATAACGTATTGTTTAATATGTTACTAACAAGATATTTTTAGTTTCTTATTTAAACTGTTTTATTTTCTTTAATAACAACATCTGTCTGTTTGGTTCTCAAATTTGACAAACAGAAAAATATTGCTCATGTAATATAAGTGCTAATTTACTCTTGCTGAAACGAATATCGAGATACAATACAATGAACCATCAACAGTTTGTCAAGGATACTCAATGTCAATATCAGAAATGGTCAACTGTTAGCTCAAGCAGCCTTGATAATCCACTAGGGCTGAAAGTCTGAAATGCATATCCAATACTTAGGAACAAATATTTGGTCTAGAATCAGGGTTGGAAATAGCAATACATTTGCTGGACATTTTCAGTAAAAATTAAGATTGTCCTGTAAAGATCCCCAGAATTTAAAATTGTGTAAAATGGCCCGCAGGACAAAATTGGAATGTCTGTCAAAATATTTTAAACTTTTCCACCCCTGAGAATACTAAATGTATCTATTGAAATGGTATTTGACAGTAACATTATAGTCATGTAACATGTTTCACTGTCTCAATATATCACATGGTCTGACCTCAGTAAGAAGGGAAAAGAAATTGCTACATTTAACTTGATATATTATATTTGAGATTGAATGATTGATTTGCTTATGCGTATTTCATTTATATAACGGCAGTGTATTATATTCCAAGTTATGATTGACGCTAGCTAGCATCACCAAGATGTGAGTTTTTTTTCATAGTGCTAAAAAGTAAATCAATCTCCAGTGCGATATATAGATACATGTTAATGAAGAAGAACTTTAAAAAGTTTTAATGCAGCTTTATAAAAGACATGAGTTCAAATACTGGTAGAGACATGAAAATTATTTCTTTCTTTAGAATAAAAATTTGTTATAGCAATCATAACACAATAACCAAGTTAATGTACACTGAACACAAACAACAGATTTGTTTGTTTGATTGAGGCATACATGTACACAAGGGTATTACACTTATATAATGACCGATTTTCCACTTCCCACTGTTGCTTGCCTAATTATGGTTGAAAACCAGGGAGAAACCTTCTAAAAAATCTGGAATTTCAACTTTAAATCAGTAGATCAAGTTATTATAACATGTATGAGTTCAAATCGGAGACATTAATATTCTTAGCTAGTAACTGTAAGTCTTAGTTTATTTGCTAGCTCAAGGGTTTTTGTTGAAATTGCTGTTAAACTGCAAAGGTACTACGAAGTCTGTTAGGGTTGACATTTTTGTTTACTTTAAATTGCCTCTCTTATCAACATATATCCACAGCTGTTTAACATGGTATGACTATCCACCACTATCCTGGCACTACACATTCATTCATAAATATGTAGCTTTTAGTCTTATAAAAAAAATGTAAAACTGTTGTCCACAAGAAGCAGAATATGGTACTGTTATTAATAAAACAAGAATCCATCAAATCTGGACAAAAACAAAATGGATTTGTTGGTTGGAGTTATTTCCCCTGCATGAAGAGTCGACAGTACTCGGAACAGATATTGTGGACTCCAAATAGCTGTACAGTTGCCTAGAAATCAATACTTTTTACACTCACTGCATACAAACATTTTCGAATCTGTATACAGACGAGTAACGCAGACAAATGGGAGTATATGAGTTTATATGCTACATGGAAGCGGGGAAGTGTATTTACTAATTAGGATTCTATTACTCGGCATCTATGATGGCAATGTCAATAAATAAATGTACAGATGTCATCAATATTTCCACTTAAAGCATATAGCCATTGTTATTTCAATATCTACACAGGGGCCAATAGAAGCAAATTTCTTACAAACTCAAGCATGTAGAATTGAATATTTTTTGTTCCATTATCAAATACTTTTCCATCAAAATTTTATATTTTTCTTTTGAAATTAAATATTTTTTCATTAAAATTACTTGATATTTTTGGGACTAATCAAATATTTTATTATCTATTGGCACCTATTTAAGCAGCCTGTAGATTGGATTCTATCAACCCGCGACAAACTCGATTGAAATTGTACAGACAAGTTGTATTTCATGTACAATGTGAAACTATCAACACCACCATGATTAATATCAATTATCACTGGTTAACAATGCATTTTGATTTATTGGGCAGACGTGAACAGATTGTAAAATTGCTATCTAACATATTTTTAATAAATCTCAAATACATTTTGCTTGTTTGTCTGTGGCTTGATTTTGTACTTATGGGGTTTTCAGTTTTAGGACGACTTCTTGCTCTGCCTTGAATAAGTATAGATGAAAACCAAAGAATGCCTCCTAAAACCAACCCCTGAGAGTCACACAGTGTGATTTCCTCATACACTGGAGCTCCCACAGGTATTTGAACATGTGGGCCATTGGTTGAATGATTTATTTGTTACTTAAGGTTATTTCACTAACATGATAGTGTTCCAGCCCAAACCACCCTTGGTTTGTTTGTTTGTTTGATTGATTGATTAGGATTTAACGTCGTACTCTAAGGTATTTCACTTATATGATGACGGATTGTCCACTTCAAACTGCACCTAGCCATATGGCGGGGGAAAACCAAGAGGAAACCTCGTAAAAACCACCCCCGCAATTGCCGCAGCCACAACATCTGACTCCCTCATATACCTGAAGGTTAACATGCGGACTAGATCCGGTGAACGGTAAATCGAAGCAGGTTCAGTTTAGGAAGTGTGCATGCTACCACTAAGCCATGGGCACCGGAAGCTCCCTCAGAACTCTCTTGAGGGTCGGACGGCCATCATTAATTCATTTACTACAAAACGAACGGGGACCTCCGTCCTATCAAGTAGATCAAAACAATGCAACATAAATTTAAGCTTGCTTGATCCTGGATGACATTGGTCCTGTCCTTTAAGCTGATTAGCAATATACTTGACATTCAATTTTCTAACAGATTGAGTCTTGTTTCAATCATGTTTGTTCGTTTGTTTGTTTGATTGGTGTTTAACGTCGGTTTCAATCATGTAGTTGCGGTAAACAAAACGCTGGAATTAATTTGAAGAGACAAAATCAATGCCTACATTGCAGCTATTATATAATTATATCTTACTGTCTTAATGCACCTGTCATATGAATCAATAACGCTATTTGATGAGGCACCATGTTGACACAGCATCACAGATTTCAAGGTGTGTGGTTAAAAAAGTAACATAATATAATACCGCTTCAGTGCTTTGAATGTATATGTCAAGTTGATTAACAATATCATTAAGACACCATGTTGATACAGACTGAGTTATGTTGACATGTTAACAACAGAGCGTTGTACAGAAACTACAGGGTGTGTCAGATCAACAGATGTCACCTATTACAGGGAATCACAATAACCCCCTCAAAGTGAGACGGCTGATCAATAGCTACAGGGCCGACTCCTAAGATATAGGATGACATTTACACTAACGAGCTACAGTCACTCAAGCTCACTCAACGATGTAAATCTCTGCTTCCCCCCTCACTTCACAGAGGCGAACTGATATAGTTATATTAGTCCACATCTCAATCTACAAGTAGTATAAACCTCCCAATAACTTAGAAAGAAAAGTAACCATCAACAGCTTTCGGAAAGAATTGGGATTTCAAAAAATTCTGTGTGAATTTTATCAGCTGATAGGTAGATAAATTAAGTTTGAAATAATTTATTAAAAATCTAAAGTTATTTACACTTGATAATGAGTCGATGACTTAAAAAAATTATTAAGGTATTTACCATTTACCAGTAACACCAGGTCAAATCTATCAGCCGGTAAAATACCACTAAATACCTCCTCTACAGAAAGTATCCAAAGCCAAACTATAGGTTTCCACGCTGATCAATAATCCACCAGTTAGTATGTACAGGCATAAACCATTATTATAAGTAGTACCATTTTGTCCCGCAGAATTCCAGCCTTGTTAACCAGTATGCCATGCTGTCTGGGAAGGCTTATCAATCCTGCAGATCTGACAGGGTTAGTCACAAAATTCATGAGGGAATACCACTGGTCATTTTGGCAAAATGTGTTTGGCAGGTCTTTGCTTTGGGGCTGTCCTGTTATAATTCTGTACATGCACAGCATACATGTACATGTAGCAAGAAGACAGTCACAACCTTTGTTGAAGGAAATAAGATCACGATTGCATTTATTAGACGGCTTCCTACGCCGTACATGTTCAGAATGTGTTATTCCAAGTGCTTGTAAATGATAAAGCGTGCTTAAAAAAAATTACCATAGATAATGAAGTGAAACCATGTGCATTCATTAAATAAATTGTTAAAAACAAAATCCTGCAATTTTACTAATTTCCCATAGCCACTGGCTATAAGAGGCTATTAGCCAGCCCATGAACATTATCATACAAACAAGTACAATAATGTTATATTTAACGTTTCTAGGGTGTTAAAATAGTCATATAAAACATTCAAAATAGACACAAAAAGTTGTCTTTACAGACTTAACAACACTATTTCATTCATTTGTTATATTGCTGTTATTTAGGATAACCCTGTACAATGTCTTAGCTTGGATTGGAAATCAGCCTGTCATAAATCACAGTTTTTGAGAAAATTGGCAATTTTCATACTTTTCCCAAGCTAAAACTTCGCATTTCTACCTGTCATTTTAACCATTTTTAGAAATTTGCCTGTCTTAGACAGGTCTCTAGCTATTAAGACCATAAACCCTGTAGCAGATAAATGTACAACGAATAAAATAAAGTGCAGTTCAACAAAAGTTAAGAGCGTTTCTTGGCTTAATAGGACTATAATGACACACCTGTGAATTGTCAAGTGTTTAGCTTAATGATTAAATAGATTAGACAGTGTCAGGTGATTTAGGACAGGTTCAATGGCATTCCCAGTTAGGAATGTGGATACATAACAGCTGATATATACAGGTGTCATTAGAGCTAGAATTCCCAGGTGTAAATTAACTGTTAATTCTGTTATTTGTTTGAGGTTTGATTGATTTGAAGATTAGTGTTTTAGTCTGTACTTACGGTTATTTATGGTTAAATCCCCCTCAATGTCTAGTAACAAACAATAACACGAGTGGATAATCCCAAAACAAAAGACAAAGGCCCCACAAACAGGCCAGTTCCATATCGCCCCTTAGCTCTGAGAAAACCAGGTACTCAAGGTTATTTCAATCACAAGACTGGGGTTAAGGAAACAACTATTGATGCCACTGGCAAGACAAGACAGGACAAATACAGGACAATCACAAGAAGTTATACAATGATTGTAGTTTGTTTGATTGGGGTTTAACGTCAAACTCAAGGGTATTTCACTTATATGACAGATTGTCCATTTCACACTGTTCCAATGCTTAATGACGACGGAAAACCGAGAGGAAACATCGTAAAATCACCCCCTGATTGCCAGAGCCACATCTTGTGACTCACTCATATACCTGATGGTCGACAGGCAGACCAGTGAATGGTAAATTGAAGCAGGTTCAGTTTAGGAAGCACACTCGCTACCACTAAGCCATGGCCGCGGGCCTTGTTATACAAAACCATGACAAAAAGATCAACTTCAAGCTCCCACTTACATGTAGCTCTAAAACCACCAGGGCAACAGGAAGCTCCCTCTGAACCCTTTACAGTAAGTGGACGAAAAAAAAGTAAACTGGCATAGGCAAGTATGTGCTGCATTACATGTATGGTTATGTTACTTCGGCTTTTATAGTTGAAGAGAACAATCTCGCATAAAAAGGAATATCCTTAGAGCTCAGCACAAACACCAATCAATCACTGATAAGCTGTATGACTGAACAACATGGCAGATTCATGAGTGACATGGTGTGGCAGCCTCATAACGCTACAGGAGCTATCATAACAAATCTAACTGTAATACCATTTGCTGATCAGAAGACTACTGTAATCAAAAATAAATTACATGTCTGTCCCATACAAATAGACGTATAAATGATATCATCTTTATTATGTACAGGTAATATTATTGTGTACAGTTTAATGTCTACTTGTATTGGGTTACATGTACCGTGTCTATTGGTTTATGTTTCAAATACATGGAGATTTTGATACATGTATAATGCTTTCAAATTATGCAGCCGGAAGCAAAAAACAAATTTATTATTAATTATTTCTGGAAAAAAAAAACACTTTACAATTGACAAAAGATAGTCTCCTCATATAAAAATCAAATTCAAGGGGTTTTTTTGTACCATTATTTTTATTACATTTTTCAATTCTTTTATTTTTTATTATGTATTTCTTTTTTGATTTGTATTTATGATACTGGAATATTTAATATTCGATGTAATATTATTTTATCTTGATCATTCAATCTCTAAAATCAAATAAAACACTTTAACAACCCGCAAAGTTAAAGTATAGACAGACTGCCCCACCGTGCCATAAAGTGGCAATGCCATTTCGAAAAAGTGCGTCACTCTGTTGTCGTAATGTCATAACCAGAAAATCCTGTATAGTTTTCATGATATAGTATTAAAATCTCAATGTTTTTTTTTTTTAGTAATAGTCGATGCAATATTAAATCTTCAAAAGCAATTCAGGATAAACTTTATTTGTTTCAGTAATGAAAATTGCCATAAACTTGTCCTTTTCTGGAACATCAATCTTTAAAGTGACCTGTACATGTATTCTGTTAATAATAGCAATCATTGTGGTTTCTAAACTATTTTACAAGTAGGCTTTAACTGCAAAAGTTTAATCAACAAAATGTTTGTTTGGGGAAACCCACCCTGGACACCACAGGCATCAAACCATGACAATAGATGAGGCAATTGGCGAACATTTGCTTATTTACAGACTCAGAGTAACGCCACACACTGGCTTTGTATTTTGCTTTGGTTGAGAGACTACCAGAGAATCACCTACTGTAAACTTAATGGTGAATTGATAGATATCATACTGTAAATGTGCTACATAAAACACAGATAAATAATTCATAGTGACAAGACACCAAAGCAAATTAATTTAGCTGTATCGATCCGGGTTAAACTTTATCTTGGGCTGATTAATCCTCGAGGCCTGAATCAGTTGTGAAATCATAGAAATAATACTCGTATCATTTTGTATCAGAGTTTGTAAATGTTAAAACAACTGTTAACTAGTGTTTAGCATTTAGAGATTGAAGCATGGCTACTAAACAATGCTTCAAATGTATATATGTCACCAGTATAAAACGACATTTCTGTATCTCTGTGATTAATTTTTAGAACTATAAAACACAAAATATTTGTCACTTTTTTGTAAATTGTGTCACACCTCTAAAAAATGTTTTTTACAATATATTTCCAATAATTAATAATCAACCTTGCATACAGACAATTGAATCATTCTTATTATCTAGATAACGTCAAAGAGACAAGCTGGGAATATATTTTCATGGCTATAATCCTACAGACTGACTAAAATATATTTTCTAAATATTAATTCAGTGCCACTATTTATAATATTAAAACTGACAAAGCATCCCATGCTATAGAAAAACTCCCATAGACGAGTTGCTAAAAAGATCATGTAATTCTTGAGTTGTTATGGGTAACCTACAGACATCTTGAGAGAATGTATAACCCATGTATATGGTATGGAAAGTCTAGGGTAAATATGTTGCAAACAAGGTATCTCACATGTTCTTTTTCAATAAGAGGTTAGTGTTATGCTGTAGATAATATCATTCACCAAGTACAGCTTAGTGCAACACCAAATATTTCATTTATTTATATTAAATATACAGTTCTTAAATAAATTAAATATACTACTACATGATTTATCAGCACTATACAGGTATTACAAATTACTTTCAATACTGATTAATGACAGATCTACACCAGTTATGTTTTGTTTTTCTGCTTAAACTTGGATCAAAAACAATACTTCACCAGTGCTCATGAGAGGGATATGCATTGGTATACTAACTACTCCGCGGACACCAAGTGTACTATATTTTCGGAAACTCACTTTTGTCCAACTTTAGCAAATTTTAAACACTAAACCTCTTTGAAAAATCTGCTGTTTTAACTACTATGTTAAGAAATTTGAGAACAAAATTAAAGGAAAAAGTGATGAGACCTGTTGAAAGGAAGCAGTTTCGTGGCAAAAAAATAAGTAAGGAATTTTGAGAGTATAGCTGTTGCAGACATTAACAAGGAAGACGGATCATTTACCTGTTCATCATCAGTTAAGGTTGTATCATTATCAGTCTTCTGATTGGTTGATTGCTCTACAGATGCTTCAGGAATGTTTGAACTTTCACCTTTCTGGGTACTTTCTACTGATTGTTCCCCACTGTCAGTCTTCGGTTTCTCATCAGTGCCTAGATTATTACAAGTATTAGTTCCAGCAGGGCTTTGGGGGATTTCTACACTGTTGGCCTGTGGCGCTGCATCAGCAGGCTGCTTTTGAACAGTATCCTGTTCCACAGTTTCACTTTTAACCTCCGAGGATTGGTCTCTTCGTAACAACTTCTGTAACTTATTCCCCATCTTGTATATATGGTAAATTCCTTTAAAATCTACGCTAGCAGACCGTAACCATTACCCAATCAGTGATTTCAAAGCTGGTGGAAATTTTGAGACTGATATATCCTTTGTGTCTGCTGTTGGGCTTAAATATTGAGCGAAATTCCCCTTGTTTAAATCTACTGAGATTCAGAATTGATTACCAGCTGGTCGGAAACTATATGCAGAACTTATTTACATGGAGGGATACACAAGTGGAAGCAGCTTTAATTCCAGGCAGCATAAAGGTTACACTCGGTACTAATCAAGCTGCCAATGAAATTCGATGCATCCAGCTTGAATTATTGAGCGAACAAACAAATGATTCTATACACTATTATTAGCCATTCCTATTTAATATTGCAAGCTGACATCAGTTGACGATCTCTCGCGGAGGGTGCTCTTGTAGACAGGAAGGTTCAGTTTCAGTAATTCACAAACCCCCTCCCTTTGCCAGCTCTCAGAAGGATAGGTCCAATGGTACTGCAGTAGAACACGGGAAACCTGTGAATACCTAGTCTCCCTATACTGATCAATAACGGCTTCAACTGGAGCTCAACTTAACTCACAGAGAAACTAGCTCATAACTCTACAGCTCTTGTTAAACAGTTTGCTGATAAATGTATCCAACAGATTTCCCTATCTGTTATCCACCTAACTTTACACCCCTACAGCCCACTACACTGATACATGTGTGTTCAAGTCACTAAACTGGAACATAACCATCTTCCATTGGGTCATTTACATAGGATGGGGCTATAGAGGGAGGTTGTCAGCTGTGTACACAAACGAGCAACATATTTATCATTTAAAAATCTTGTAAACAAAACAATTCATAAACAGGCTGATAAAGGAGACTCAATTTTTTAAATTATACATGTTGTCAACACAGTGATACAATTACTATTTATATTATAAAACCCTATCAAATGATAAATCTGGTCATGTGAACGCTCATAAATAAAAAATAAATAATCAGATTTTCACTCCTACATTCACCATATAATACAGGCCTCTGATGAGCCATCTCTAAATTTCCCATTAATTATACAGTGAGCCAAGATTAAGTGAAGTGCTAGCTAAATGGATTAAATGGGCCGCTATGTTAAATGGAAAATCTGTGCTTAACAGTTAAATGTAGTCTGAAGAGGAGTGGTTCTTCACTAGATGTCTCAATAAATGGCCCATAAATCAACCAAGAGTAGGTGACGATGGACTGTCAAAAATAATAACCTCCACAAATAATAAAGTGACTGGCACATTAATTGCCTGCATACTAAACATATTAGTATAACCAGTAATATTGGATACTGATGTGCACATATGTACCGACAGAGAAATTAACATAAAAGTCATTCACTGTGCAGAGTCTATTATTATGTTAAAGGTCATCAGTAGTTTAGTTCAGAATGACAGCTGACTGTCACAGTGCTATAGGAGCGAGCAGACAGCACTGTGCTTGACCAGGTCATGTTGTGATTGATTGAAATACCAATTAAGTAAAGATTACTAGACAGTCTAGCAGGGTGCAGGTGGTGAGGATATTACATGTATTTTTTCTAAAAACATGTACATGTAGTGTCGTTTACATTGTACATGTATGCTTTTTTTGTTTACTAAATCAGAGTATTGCAGTATAAAATTGCAATGTATATATGTTTATATGCTTTACTCGCACTTTCTTGCGTTACTTGTCATGTACAGGCAGTCAGCCAACGGGTTTACCCGTATCTTTGTCATATGATGTATAAATGATTTGTTGGTACATGTACCTCACTCATAACACGCCAAAACAAACGGAAATGGGTAATGCCTTTGGAATCATGCGCAACATCACAGACAACAAACAATCACCCAAAGTCGATATAACCATATGATAAATCGATGGTACAATATTACCAAAATAGTGATGTAAATTGACAGTGCAAGACGCAAGGAACAATACGATTACAGCATCTCTTCAGCTCTGAGAGCACCAGCTCCAAGCCTTTAACCTATCATTTTATGGAGATTTCTAACCAAAACGTAATGCCAATTCCAAAGCAAAGCAAAAGTTTGTTTGGTAAAGGTTTAACACTCATATGATCTGTGTCAGGCTGGCTGCCTAATGGGTGAAAGAAATCACCCTTGCCACTATTGACAACAAAAAAGGACAAGACAATCCCAAGACAACACAAAGGCAAGACAGTCCAGTTTCATGCTGCCCCTTGGCTCTAAGAGCGTCAGGGGGCAACAGGAACTCCCTGCTAATCCTCTGTGCCAAAAGAGAGGTAAATAACATTATATCATCTTACTTTAGTGAGAAGATCAAATTGTTCTTTCATTGGTTGAGACTTTGACTCTAAGACACTGTATTGTATCAAGATCTATTAAAAGTTAAATGGAAATTTTATCAGGGATAATTCCTGAGTGAAATTTATTGATCGTCTCATAAAATATTCTTTAGGAAAGCTATTGGCAGAAGAGCTTTACATTTACTTACAGTCCAGCACTAATAGCGAGAAAAATCTGTGTCGGCATTATTCACAGAACAATACTATCACGAGAATCCTGTTAATGGCAAAACAGAGTTATGGAGGGGAGAAGGAGACTATAAAAGATGATCGCTGCGTCCATCAATCAGCGGAATGTGGGAATCGCAGTTGGTAAACACGCTGTGACATTCCTCTCAAGCTATCTCCAGAGTGAACCATTGCACTCTCCAGCGGCCTCCGAAGCCTGCTATTAATGGTTATTGATTGAACATTCCATGGGTTTAAGAGTGACCCAATGCTATTTGAGTGCTGCCAGAAAACGTTGAACACACAAGTATGAGGAGATCATCAAACAAATGGATTCGCTTCGACTCTAATAGATTAATCTCTAAGGCTCTATTAAAGCCAATCTGAAGACCGACCAATTGTGGCTGGCATCATGAGGAATTTCACTTAACATCACCTCTGATTTTATCCCATTCACTCAGGTAATTCTGTCAGGAATCATGACTTAATATAGTACTACTGACAAACTGTGATCATCTCCAGGGAATAAAGACCACAACAATGCTCATCATAGTACAATACTTCAACTGTTTACGGTTATTTCACTCATGGGTGTATGATAGGACAGCGTGATATGTGAGGGACACACCCTGGACATGACAGGATTAGGCAACCACCTCATGAATATAAGCACACCACTAACATACCTGCTTCAGTCTGCTCTTTCTCTTTAGAAGCACCAGGGCAACCAGAAGCTCCCTATAACAGCATTGATCATTCTATTGGTTTGTTTGTTTGATTGATGTTTAAAATTGTACTCAAGGGTATTTCACTTATATGACGACGGATTGTCCACTTCATACTGTACCTAGCCTTATTGCGGTGGAAAACCAGAAGGAAACCTCATAAAACCCATTGCCAGGAGCCACAACATGTGACTCGCTCATATACCTGATGGTCGACAGGCGGACTCGATCCCATGAAAGGTAAATCAAAGCAGGTTCAGGTTAGGAAGTGCACTCGCTACCACTGAACCACAGCCGCGGGCCATCACTATATTGAATATCTTAATTCAATAGCATAGGGCTGAACTGAGGGACACTTAATTTTGAATTAGTGATCCCTTGTTGGATCTGGGGATCCTTTTTAACACTTTCACATGGATCACCTGTAACACTTTTAAGGGATCCCAGGTGAAGCTAAGTCCCCACTGCCATGTGACAAGGGTGCTTAACATGGCGGCCAAATTGTACACATAGACACCTGGTTTAATACATGAAGACAATTGTCGGCCCCTATATTAGTACATACTCCAAAAACACTAACTATGGTCTTTCTCAAGAGACAGACTGGGAACTCCATGTGGAATAAACATTAACTGTTGTCTCTCCCAAGTGAGAGACTGAGAACTCCACGTAGAATAAACTAACCGAATCAAGGTTTTCCCTACTTGATAGAAAGATTTTGTATGAATAATGCAAGATGTGTCGGGGAATTTAGTCTGTAGACCTAATATCTGATCATACCAAGGAACTGATAGCGAACTGGAAATAATTATAGCTTGGGGTAATGCCTTAAGCTGTCGATTCTATGGTTAGTTTCAAAAGGGGTCATTATCTGCTACTTTAACAAAGTCTATATGTATTTTTTGTAGCACTGAAGTAGATGAAGTATAGAATAGAGGAGTGATTTGGTTTTCTCATTCCAAGTATAACTGGTAGAGTCGATTGAAAATGATATTAAACCACCCCTGTATCAGAAGAGAAATTCTACTCATCTTTTTTTTTTTAACCATCTTATACCAGGAAACAGATCCTACATTTTTTTTAAAAACCATCTGTTTAGTTCTTTTTAAGAAAACCGTTGATTTTTTGTACATGCAACAGATAAGAATAATCAAATTTTCAGGAGCACTTTGCGAATGTCTCCCAACTCTGTGGGAAACATGATTTGGCTAATTGAATTAGACACATTGCTGTCCATCACAGCTTCCCCTGTTTGTTTGAATGGGTTTAACACCCTACTTAAGGTTATTTCACTCACATGATGGTGTGCTAGCCCAATGGGTGCAGGAAACCACCTTTTACGTAACTGGCAACAAACAAGGATAATCCGACACAGGATGTAAGAAAAGCCATCACAAACACATTGGCTTCATCTTGCTCCTTTCATTGCTCAAGGAGGTCCAAGGAAGCAGGAAGCTCCCTCACAACTTCTCGCCAGATTTTGCCAGTAAAGAAAATTATAATCTTTCAGCATGTAGATTTATTTCTTGGAATGTAGTTTAAGTAAGGTACCATCACTGTTTTACACTACACATGTACATTGTATGGCAGTTTGCCAGTCTGATGGGTGAATTAAAATTAAATTCTAATAGTGCCGGAGCTGAACTATCCAAAGGCACATAAAACCATTCACCTAGACACAGTGCAATTAATACATAACACTGTCTTGGTCG
Organism: Mopalia muscosa; assembly: GCA_031763545.1. Lineage (NCBI taxonomy): Eukaryota > Metazoa > Mollusca > Polyplacophora > Chitonida > Mopaliidae > Mopalia > Mopalia muscosa. The sequence goes on along the minus strand of JARFOD010161083.1, from coordinate 7,266 downwards.
TTTTTAATTGATTTGTTTTTGAGTATTTATCTAAGTCAAACCACATGGAATAAAACAAAACATTGCCTGATTACCATTGGTGACAGGAAAGTGTTCATTCAAAACAGAGTCTGTCAGACCTGGATTCATAAAAGGTTAGAGTGCTGGTCAATCCCGGTTATGTTTAAAACTGATCGAGCACACTGTCCAAACACATGAAGAGAAGACACTGCGTGTTTGAGTGCAGGTTCTAAACAAGTACTACATGTTTCAAGAAGAAACATCATGACCTGTCACCCGATTTTGTTCATCAAATGTCTTCAGCCGACAAATTGTGATGTTCAACTCTCAAAATCAAGCATTTGGAAAGAGTGCAAAATTTAGAGCCGATGCTAGGCATCAGAACTAATAGGCGACCCAATGCTAGGCACCAGAACTAATAGGCGAAACCAATGCTAGGCACCAGAACTGATAGGCGAATTCAATGCAAGGCACCAGAACTAATAGGCAAGCCAATGCTAGGCACTAGGACTAAACAAGTGAGCCAATTTTAGGCACCAGAACTAACAGGCGAGCCAATGCAAGCACTAGAACTAATAAGCGAGCAAAGGATAGGCACCAGAACTAACAGACGAGCCAATGCCAGGCACCAGAACTAATAGGCGAGTCAATGCTAGGCACCAGAACTAATAGGCGATCCAATGATAGGCACCAAAACTAACATGCGATCCAATGCTAGGCCCCAGAACTAATAGGCAAGCCAATGATAGACAACAGAACTAACAGGCCAGCCAATGCTAGGCACCAGAACTAACAGGCCAGCCAAAGCTAGGCACCAGAACTAATAGGTGAGCCAATGATAGACAACAGAACTAACAGGCAAGCCAATGCTAGGCCCCAGAACTAATAGGCAAGCCAATGCTAGACAACAGAACTAACAGGCATGCCAATGCTAGGCACCAGAACTAACAGGCCAGCCAAAGCTAGGTACCAGAACTAACAGGCCGGCCAAAGCTAGGCACCAGAACTAACAGGCCAGCCAAAGCTAGGCACCAGAACTAATAGGTGAGCCAAGGCTAGGCACTAGGACTAATGGGTGAGCCAATGCTAGGCAGCAGAACTAATAGGCGAGCCAATGCTAGGCAGCAGAACTAATGGGCAAGCCAATGCTAGGCACCATAACTAATAGGCATGCCAATGCTAGGCACCAGAATTAATAGGCAAGCCAATAATAAGCACCAGAATTAATAGGCGAGCCAATGCTAAGCACCCAAACTAACAAGCGACCCAATGCTAGGCACCATAACTAACAGGCCAGCCAATGCTAGGCACTAGGACTAACAGGTGACCCAATGCTAGGCACCAAAACTAATAGGCTAGCCAACGTTAGGCATTGGCCTTACAAACACAAATTGTAAAATGTCTACAAATCCTTCATAAGGCCCATTCATTATTTGCAAAATTTCTAGCCAATGATAAAACATAGATGGGCAGGCAGAACAAGGTAACTGACTAACATTGTATGCCCATAATGTCATATTGTTTTGACAACATCGATGCTTGTTCATCATCTTGGCTGAGAAGGCTCCTCCAACCATCAAGAACCCCTAGCACAAAAATGCCAGTCCAGGGTGACAACTCAATCTTCACGCCGCCACCGCGTTAAGCTAACATTACCTCCACAAAGTCAATTTGCAGGAAAGCTAAATAGGTGTCTTAGACCATAAACAATGTTAGCTTCGAAGAAAGAAAAAACAGCTACACAAGTATGGTTGGTAATGACTTTCAGGAATTACAGCAGATAAACATTTCTTGAGGTCTGAAATTGAGTGTGTAGTCGGGTTTCTTAATTTCATTATTTAATTGGGATTTACACGTAACACCCTACTTTAAGGGAAATGCTGTGATGATGGACAGGACGATCACGGGGTGCGAATTCAGCAAAACAAAGACAGAGTAAACAGATTGGCTTTCTGTTTCCTGTCACAACTGAGTGTACCACGGCAACAGAAAGCTTCCTTCCAATCAACCACTCAGGTTTTTGAAAATAGTTCTGAATTCCGCCGAAATTTGGATTTTTATATTTTATCTTTTGAACTTACTATAGCCCTCTGGCTAAGGACAGTTTGTTTTAAGAGCAGCAATGCTGTCTTAGCAACATTATGCTAATATTCACATCTTGATTGTGCTAGTGTCAATAATTGTTGGAATACACCATCATCATAAAAGTTAAACACCTTTAAGTATGGCTTAAAACACCAATCAATCAATCAATCTAAGCAACATTTTTAGATTGGGAATTGACACTTGTATTATGAAATTAAGGATATGAACCCCAATAACAGGCAAATTCAAATTCAAACATTAAAATAATTAAAATTTGAATTAAAATAATTGCCAAAATTACAACGAATTTTGGAAAATTTAGTGTGTTACTAAGTTCTGAAAGAACAGACAAGAGTAAGCCTCAATGTCAGATTGTGATATGAAGATTGCACTTCAGAAGCTGTATACATTGTATTTGTCCATAGGTCTCCAGCTATCAGATGGTAGACAGAGTTGTCTCCCCTGGTTGACAGTAAGGACATGAAGGCCCAAATAGCACAATGCACCATGTAGATTTTATTAATGTAGAGAAAATTTTAAATGCATACAGAATGGTTCGACAACAGAATCCGCTTTTTGTTTGGTTTGGAGTACATGTAACAGTTATGCAAATGTTAGGTTATCACACAAAATTTACAGGACCAATTTTAAGGTTATGCCAGAAAAGATAACAGCACAGGCCTGTATATTATGTCTATATCTTCATTTATTTAAAATAAATATTGATCAGATGAATGCATATATCATTTACTGGCATTCTAGCCTTACTCTCATCAGTGGTAGTAGTGCTAGTTGTAAATACTTTTTAACCAAACGAAACTAGCAGTTTTATTTTATTAATTAGCTACAAAATTAACAGTTTATGCATCCCTGAAAAACTGCATGTCATTATAAAATATATATTTCAATTATGAAGTGAACAGAAATCCCTGAATCATAAGAGTATAAAATTGAGATGTCAGATTTGTGTCGGTATGTGCACTGGGTCAGTCGACTTTAATGTCGATAAAAACACTAACATACAACAGATGGACAAAAGATTAAATTTTCCAGTATACATTCGCCTTGTTATGCTTTATTATACCTGACAACACAGGAATGATAAGTATCATATATTGTAAAGCCTGAATGGTTCAAGTGGTTTTATGTATAGTATGGTGCATGTATATTGTAGGGCATGCACCACTAGGTACTACATGCAATTCAGCTCACCTCTCTGACACCACTGCATGTTAATAGTTCTCCTTGCTCATAAATCTTTATATATGAGTGAGGAAATGTGGCAATATGATCATATAATGGCACACTGACACAGCTAGCTTAAAATTGCTTACATTACACTTTTTTTTACTTCATAGATACAAAACCATAACAGAAAAATACTGTCAGAATATACACTGTAAAACGAAGCAATATACACATGTAGGCTATGTTCATTGAATCCAGGATAATAAAGATATAAAAAAAAAAGCTGAGCTATATCAGTTTACAATAAAAAGCTTTTAAGAACTACTTTAATGTTTACTTGTTGATTTGTAGTTTAAATGATATACAGAAATTCAAGTTAATGTAAATTCTCCACACACAACAAATACAAATACACCATGTACGACTATACTATTGGAACAATTGACAATACAGTTATAAATTATTTATTTCCTGGTAAATTTCCCTGTAAGTACTGTACATGTATCTGCACTGCTATATATATGTATATTATATTTCATGCATGTAAAACTACGTGTAAACAAATTTATGCGAGCTACAAATGAAAAATTATCAATTATTTTCTGACCATGGTTGTTTTTATTTTTCTTCTGAAATTTATCCCATCTATAAGCTAATGATTATATTTTAAGGTTGAGGTATAAAAATGTAAATATTCCACATGCAAAATTAAAATTGTTTATTTATATGAGATCTACGTTAGTATTACAGTCAGACAGTCACAAGATATGTCCGAGTAATGTTAACAAGACAATAGCAGGAGACAAAGTTACGAAATAAAATATCCAGCATGACATCTTAAGGAACACTGATGTCTTATTGATCCCATTTGGTTTGATTGATTGTTTGTTTGATTGGTGTTTAACATTCTACACAAGGGTATTTCACTGATATGCATTCACTTCCCACAGCCTTATTACGGTGGAAAAACAACCACCCAGATCCCAGGTTTAAATCCCATAGGCCACCGTAGACCAGAGCTCAGAAATCACTAGGACAACAGGAAGCTCCCTCCAACCACCAGCATTAGACCTGAGGTATATGGCTTGAGGGATTAGCTCAAATCAGTAGTGTTTACTATTAAAACATGTCCCAGCAAAATATTTTAATTGGATTTACACGTTATATCACTGACTCATATTGCAAGGTGTTTAAATTTCAATGCATTCTGTATGCGATGATATTGATAATCTTAGACAGGGGTTTCGTTTGAAAAATTAACAGAAATTTACAATTATTTTTGGTCTGGTCCAAAATTTTAATTTCTTATCAACCTTGCCCAAAAAGGTATGGCCAGTGTTCCCAAAAGAAGTAGTCATGACTGGTCTTGGCACACATTATGGTGTGGTTATATTTAAAATGCTCATCTTACTCAATACTGAGTTGAAAAATGTTTTACTGTTGCCAGACTTTCTTATTTTTGTAACTGAGATCTTTTCAAGCAGTCAACTCCTAACAGCAAGGATATGGTTAGTTTATCCACAAGATATGGTCAACCATCATGTCTTGTCCCTAAATACATGTATGAACACTCTTGAGACATCCAAAGAAAGAGAAATCAGATGCTGATCTTGGCAGGCAATATGGTTGGTCTTGCCAGAAAATAGCTTTTGTCTTTGGACAAAAACAAAAAAACATATTGTCGAAAAAACAGACAATTCACAAATGAATGCAAATATGTAGATTAAGATGATACTGGCAGAATATATGTCTACATGTGTATTCCCTCAGTCATTTAGCGATAAAAGATAGGAACTAAAATTTTTGTTTGTTTCTTACAATAACAATAAGAAAAGTCTATTTAATCAAATAGTGAGGTTTTGCTTCCTTGAAAATCTACAAAAAGTGTACAAAAAGTTACAATTATTAGCACACATGTGTGTTTGAAATAATATCTTGATCAGTTATATTAAAATTTAGCTGTAATTTATATTGCTTATTATTATTTAACATGAAACTGTAAGGTAACCTAGCGGAATGCATGTAAAAACCACCCCCACAATTGCCCGAGCCATATTGTGCTATTTTAATACTCATATATATACCTGATGGTCAACAGTTCGTACTTCATACTAAGCCTAGAACAGACTGAGCAATAGATAATTCAGTGACAGCAATACATGAACATGTGGCCTGAGAAACCGATTTGAAAAGCAGACTTGTAGAGTTGGGCGGTAACAGTTCTAACAGCTAAGACATTGCCAGTGAGAGTCATTAATTGTGTGAGTGAAAGCAGAGAGGTGTATGGCAGACCTAGTAGAGTAATGGTGTGGGTAAACAAGTCAGATCAGGTATCGCTAATGACGTCAGAGATTATAGGGACTCTTTTCTTACTTCTAATTATCTTGACAGAACTTCCACTGCATATCTACATTCTTTTAACCAAAATATGTTCATGTATCATGAGAGTCAGCACTGTATACTATGGAGTCATAAGGCAAGGAGAGATGATAGGATTCCTGATAAAAGCCTGCAATTTTGTCTTTCTGTACATTTTAAAAATATCTCATATTTCGTGCGCACTGTCTGTTTAAGCCAATACGGGCAATATACTTGGAGCTTAGCAAGGCTGGTTTTATATAGCACTTTCTGAGGAAGATAAACTTGCGGCCAACGGTATCAAAAAACCCTGAATTTTAAGGTACATGATGATGTAATGCTAGTGATGAGTGTAAATTTTTGTTAAAATATTAGTGAAATACGTTTTTTTTTTTACAGTACCCTTAACTGGTTGGCATGGCATAAAACACCAATCAATCCATCAATCAGAAACATTTTTACTGTATATATGGGTGCACAGAAATTCAAGAAAAATCTAGGGGTGGGGCAGATGCTAGGGATTTCTACCCATATTTATTATTACACGCGTGTCAAGAGAAATTAATAATAGATGTATAATTATGGTAAAACTGGTGAATTAAAAAAAACTGTTTTCAATCACAATCATATTCTTTCCAATGCAATCAGAATGGAAAACATGTGTTTGGAGTTCATATATGTCCATCAGTTAATAAATGTTTATCATGTTCCAATGACATCCTGGAAAAAGGAAGCTGTAAAAAAAGAGACAAACGTTATCAACAGATCTTTCTTTCTTCTACTAATTAACAAAGCCTTGTTGTTAGTACCGTAAGTCTATAAATACTAAAATATGGCTAAAATGGGACTGGCATGCCACTAACATCCTCCCCTGGATGCTATAAAAATATCAGCAGCATCAAGGTTAAATACCCAATAGGTTTAATAAATTGAGAAAACATAGTACGTATTTAAAATGTACAGGCAATACATGTAGGCCAAATAAAAATAACATAGAATGTTTACACTTTAAAACTCCTGTCAACTGCCTTTATTTCCTTGTTAATGCTGACAAGTTATGACAGTATGGAAATAAACTCTGCTGTGACACACAAAGTATGTTTATGCTGTTGGTGAAATTGAAATCTATTCATAACAATACATTTGTCAGGATTGATAACTATTGTTAGATTATTAGATTTATTGTAAGAACTCTGGGACTGTTGTTCAAAGCACTATTAATTGTAATCCTACATGAGATGATGTCACTCCTATTTCTTATCCTAGATAATATTATTGGTTAAATCTGCTACAAGTGACTTATGTTGGTTTTGAGCAACCAGCCTCTATTATACAAAGCTATATTTGTAAACAGACAAAAAAAAAGACTACACTGATTGAAGTTTTACGTAAGCTTTTTCAATCTGAAGACCTGCTGAACGTCTTTTTAATGTTTATAACATCATTGTATTCCTACATATGTTACGTTCATGTGTATTAAGCTATAGTTCAAACATATACATGTACAGAGCAGGTGAAATATGACCACAACTCGCTAGAGTGGTCAAGATCAATATTAATATATATATATATAGCTTTATTTTCCGAGGGTATTACATGTCATTTAAAAAATGTTACAAGTACTCTGTCAGTTGA
>JARFOD010161072.1:0-11997 GCA_031763545.1 Mopalia muscosa | reverse complement strand
CTGAGGGTCGTGGGTTCGATTCCCGGACGGGTCTCAACCTACAAAATTTTCTGAACAGGTATATGTTCAAACTAAGAGAGTGTTATTCCAAAATAACGAAAATACTGTTAATCTTCACTTTCTAAAAGACACAAAAATTATTCATCCCTTGAGGCTTAGTCAATTGGGTTTGTATACTGCCCTGATAAGAGAACATAGTTCTAAGATAAACAGGTATAATAACATCAATTGTATGGGCAATGAGGAAATGCATGTATTTTGTTATAGACTTTTGTATCTATGACAAACGTCGCGTCTGGTAATCCTATGTAGCGGCATGGAGATAAAGCACTTGGTAGCAGGTACTCTAAAGGCTATGTAGTGAAACATATCCACATAACGCTTGGAATACCCAATGAAGAACAGTGCTCTGGTGAACGTATTTACGTAACAGAAAAGAAAATCTGATGCAATCAATGCAATAATATTAATGTATCGCCTGATCTCAAAACACTTTCATCATCATACGATATGTTTGACCAATATTTATTGATAAATATTATTGACTCTTATTGTATTATATTGCAGGCCTGAAAATTGATTTTCTGTCTAACTAAATGAATGGTATTTGCCTTTATATGTTTTAAGGATATCATAAATAAAGCGAAAGGACAGATTTATGGTCAAAAGAAATTCACAATCGATAAATGGAGCGGATGTATTTCTATCAAAGTTCGGTAAAAGACAGGAAGGCCTACCATCTTTCATCTGCAGACATAAGAATTGTTGATGTGTTAAGACAATAAGTAGGTCAAGTCTGACGTCAGTGATATTGACCAATGTAGTTAACCACGGTTTTTCGTTACAACTCTACAGACGTCTTGCACGGAAATAATGATGTCCACGATTCAAAATTTCTTTAACAGTCTATCAATTGTGGAAAGGGTTCGATCACGCGACTTTGTTTGGAGAACACCAAACTTTGGAAACAACAACAATGCCATGGTAAGGGAAATAGATCGATGTCTGACATTTCACTAATTCGTCGCTCAGGTAAAAACTAGGCTATTACACGGTAAATCGAAAGCAGGCCTAGACACTGTTTTAAGTTCGGCCAATAACATAATTAGATCGGTGCCATTTTCGTTTGTGACATAAAATAATAAAATTTCAATAAAAGACCTGTCCATGGGATTTCCATGTAAACAGAAGAAATGCATATTGGTTAATAGGAACACAAACCATTTGATATGTCATATAAATAGGATCTTCATTTTGGTTAATATCAGTTGATGCCTCTTGGAGGGATTGTGAACTATAAAAGTCGTATTAATCAATAATGACTAGCCAATACTGTAAGTAATTTCCAACAGGCAGCAGCAAAATTGAAATTATTATTGAAAAATCTATATATGAGTTGTATTGCAATCATGTGAAAAGTTTTCTTATTCCGAACTGATTTGAGGAAGCTTTTAAATCGACCATATATAAATTCTACGGATTTTGTTTCCACATGTTTCCACCAAATAATTATATAACTCAAATACACCTGAGTATTAATGGAACACCAGCTTTTTGTATCTAAACCATAGCGAAATGACTTGGTCGTTTTTTTAGTTACATTTTATTGTGAGATAAATTTGAAGTAAACAGTGATCCATGTCATAAATCATGGTCCAATGTATCCAATAACGAGCATATGCCAGTGAGTCACCCAAAATCAGCCGCTTGTAGTACCAAAAGTTACAGAGCGGCTGCGTGATTGGTCCAACCATAAGATTGTTTGTTTGTTTGTTTGCTTAGGTTTTAACGTCGTATTCAAGGGTATTTCACTTGTATGACGACGGATCGTCCAGTTTACATTGTTCCTTGCCCTATTACCGTGGGAAACCGGAAGGAATCCTCGTAAAAACCACCACCGCGATTGCCGGAGCCACATCTTGTGACTCACTCATATACCCGAGGGTCGACAGACGGTCTCGCAAACCAGTAAGCCACGGCCGCGGGCCCCCTATCATAAGAACCTATTTCGTGTATAGGGTTCTGTCACATCTACATATATGCGACAAATTCTACTTCGGGAGCTTATATACAATCTTGCTTTAGCCATATTGGGCATTGTTATATTAATATCGTATAAATCACAGCCCCGGTTAATAAAACACAAATAATTGTATCCGAGAACAAATGATGTCACAAGAGATGGTTAGTAAAGTAATTGGTTATTTGAAAATACCGGCATCATTTTAACAACAACAAATACAATACTATACGGACAATTTGCTTACATGGTTGCCAAGCAATAATGAATCGATTTTTGTTTATTTACCCACATAATGCCATTAATGTCATTCCACCTCATGGAAATAATCCAAGCATTGACAAGTCTTCACAAAGGCTATAAACTGTATATTTGAACGGTTCGGCCAGGCTGATATTAAACTCCAAACCGTCGCCATATTACCTCCATGATATAGCGTACGTATGGTCGGCCGGATTTGTAGTGATATTCAGGTAATTACAGTAAAATGTATGATCGACGTCAGGCAAATTATAAATGTATAAATACACGAGAACTTTGCAATGATATCGTACATATTCAACAGAACTGTCGTCCCAGAGCTAGCTAGCGTGCTAGGCAGCGATACTGAGATATATACGCGCCATGTTGACCACTCAAGAACAGGTGAGCTGACTCTCTCGACACGCTAAAGACAGCCGGACTTTTTTCATAGTTACTTATCATGATAAGCTGTCTAGCGGTTCGAAATTATTGTCCAACTACATATGCCAATGAAACAATAGGTCCATAATAAGTAATAAATGTTTGCATTCAAAGAGATCAGTTAATGTAACTGATGTTGAATGTAATTTTGGCATGTTTGTTTCTACCAATTTAATCAAGATTGGTGTGAGAAAAATGATTAAAAAATAAATAAATAAAAAAACATTTGCTCAAATCGCTATTTTTGTCTTTAATTTGTTTCCAAGTAACTGCTTTGGTCTTCCTATAATGGGATACCCTTTCCTTGACGAGGGGAGTGTGCGTTCTTTGTAAAATGGCTATAGTTTTGGCCGAGTTTACTGGACTTCGAATTCGTAGGCCTTTAGGAATGACGTGTTTGTCTCTACATCTAAGCATGAATGTTAGGCTTTGGCTTGATTGTAAATATTTCTTATTTAGATTGTTAAGTTTGTTGATGTCTCTTATTGCTGCATCTCCATGTTGATGTCGTATAGCTTCTTTAAGTGGTATTTAAAAGTTGGAAGTATCATAAGGCAAGGAACAACTTAGTATGGATAACAACTTCTTGGCACCGCCTTCATAAACGTTAAATACCCTTGAACACGGCGTAAAACACAATTCAGCCAAGCTATTTATATAGTGTTACAAAACCATTCTTGTTAGTGAACGTGTTTGATTTTTGATTATCACATTCTTCCTAAGAGGTGCCAATTCCATCAGATTGAACATGGGTATGACGTATAAGCGTTAGGTGATAACTGACCGTAGCTTGCTTGGGAATCTATATCATTAACACACAGCCACTAAAAACAAACACAGTGTTAATTCTAACGTCAGCACTTGACATTTTGGTCATCACTGAAACGTGATCCGACGGCTGTAATTTTACGACTTTGCACTACTCGTGCAGCATTTAGTCAATCGGTCAAATCACGCGTGATTATCGTTGTTGCAATATGAGGCCTATATCCATTTTGTAACCCTCCAGTACAATCTAGCTTTTCAATGCAGACTGAGAACTTTGTGATCAACCAGCGCCATCACTATGTTACCAGGCAGTCACGCGCCCTTCTTTGAGGCACGTGCAGGTACGAAAAATCCAGATACAAATAAAAATAAAAATTTGAAAATGTACAATATGTGTCAACCGGTAATGGAAACAAATTTTGATTTAAGAATAATGAAATTTGTTAGTATCTTTAAATGGGAATTGCATTTGGTCTACAGCTGCAGGACATTACAGCATAGTCCCGGTGTATTTATCTAGCTGTAATTTGTCTGGCTACGACCGCACAATTTACGCCGTTTTAGCGAACATCACTACTCAAAATGGTCCAGGTTTATGGCATGGAGGCAAGAATGCTTCCAATTTGAATGAGCTATTTGGCGCAAGACCACTATTAATTTGCCATAAGCTGTAATGTTAGCGTTTGGCCCCCACATTTCTCTCCCAAACTTCCGTTGGGCGAAAACGCCTGACACATACCTTAATGGAGTTCCCTTTAAAATCTTGACATGGCATGACCGAGGACATTTTAGCTACTATAAGCCTGGAGTGTAATAGGGGTTATGAAGCTACCTTCAGAATGTAAACAACAGTCCAATCACCCCTCCATCAAATGATGAAAAATATACCAAATGTGACCTATTTAGACTATAATATTAAACTGAACAAAAACCCCCACTCAATAGCTTCACATCAACGCCAAATACTCCACCAAAAACAAATTTCCAGGACCAAAATCAATAAAACAAGACAACACACCCTTTTTTTAAGAACTATATTCGAGGATTACAAATGTTCATAATAATGGTCCCACGCCGTATCCTCGGTCGGAGTGGGCGTAAAACACAAACCAACAAATTACTCTTGGACTATTACTATTGGCGATATTGCACTAAGCGATAATGTGTAGTGTCACATGACTTGTTATTTTTCTTGTTTGACTTAAAACCAAACACTATGAATCAAACAGTTTTTTAAAACTGTTATAATAATAATAATAATAATACTTTTTTATTTCAGACTAAAGTCCATATAAATTGTACAATACTATACTATTTGTAGATTTATAAAATAACATCAAGATCATGATTACAATTGTTACGATGAATTACGATGTCATGATTACTCCATGCAGGGATGATGTTTACTTTGAAACTTGAACTGCATATGCACATACAATGAGCATATGCAAATTTGTCCTTATTAGCGGATTTGATTGGAGGTTTAACGGCTGTTTCACTCACATGACTATACTTGTATGACAGGTCATTGAACAAAGTAACTTGCCTTTAACATAATGGCTAATAACAACACTAGTAAAATACCAATCACTGAGGAATCTTAACCCAATGAATTCGGGTATTAAGGTTGTTTGTTTGTTTTGATTGATTAAGGTTAAAACCGAACTTCAGATATTTCATTCCCATCATTTCGTTCCCGTCTTAGAGGACAGGAACCGCCCTCAAGGGACTGACAACAACCAAAGACAAGATAGCACAGCCACGAGACTAAATACGAGAACACTCAAAACAGATCAACGCACAGTTGCCCCTTACTTTTGAGAACTCAATCAGTGTATTTTTAAAATAAGGACATACAGTAGATGGAAAGCGATTTTAGCTAAGAAACCAGTGGTTTGTTCTGCTTTTTTTGTCAATCCTTCTTATGAGGTCAATTTTAGTGTCTGGTTAAGGATTACAATTAGATTAAGAATTACTTCAGGGTAAGGTTTAGTGTTAACCCTAGTCCAGAAGTCACGTTTTGTTTTACATGACAGATATGTAAAGTGCTTAATTTGGTGCAAGCTATGAGACGGTTAACATTATACATGTACGGCATTTACATCAGTATAGTCACAGTGTAGTCCTTTTTTTACACACATTTTATGTTAAGTACACCAATATGCCATCAAAATACACACAGAAATTAATATTCTGTAACACAAAAATACAAAAAATGGTAAGAAAATACTCTTGAAGTTGTTTTTTACATGTAAAATTACATAAACAGCGAGTACAAAACTAAAGGAGCCACTCCGACATAATCAGACGGCATATTTGCCTTTATCAATGTCAAGGCAGAGAATAAAATGGCTTTCGGTCATTCGTTAAAGTGAATGTTATTTTATGAAATGGCCTTCGGTGATTAGTTAAAGTCAATATTATTTTACGGAATGGCCTTCGGTGATTGGTTAAAGTCAACATTATTTTATGAAATGGCCTTCGGTGATTAGTTAAAGTCAATATTATTTTTACGGAATAGCCTTCGGGGATTGGTTAAAGTCAATATTATTTTTACGGAATAGCCTTCGGTGATTAGTTAGGGTCACTATACATTGAATTTCGTCAATCGAGACCGATTTAACAGATTTCCGTATGGCCACATAATGAATAAACAATAATAAATGATCAGAATATATGATATATACATGCGGCTGTGTAAAAGTATTGCATGAATTTACCTTCAAGGCATCGCTTATGGATAGGGATAGAGACGAGTGAAGTTTTGACTTCCAAGTCTAATGTATATGTCCAAAAGCAGGAATGAGCTGTTGTGGAACCACGGAGTTCCCTATTCGACCACTGGTCCTGCTATTACAAGTAGGCATATAAATAAGAGTTATTGACCACGGTCCAGATGCAGGATTTCCGTTTTTGAACCACGGAGTTCTCTATTCGACCACTGGTCCTGCTATTACAAGTAGGCATATAAATAAAAAGAGCTATTGACCACGGTCCAGATGCAGGATTTCCCAAGCAATACTATACCCGTGACCGATAAAGTTTGTTTCAAATGGCACAAAGAATCCCATAAACAAATAAAATGGGCACGATTATGTTTGGACAAGCTTTATTAAGTTTGTTGCGTTCCAAATTGTATGTGAAAATCACAGTTGCAATTTAGGATTATTTATTCACAAATGATTACCTGACATGTAATACATAATATCACCTAAGCTATACTTTTCTGATGTTGACATCTTATCTTATATCATATAATTTATTTTATTTTATTAATAACATTTCTATAACCTAAACATGTCTATAGCGAAGAGCAAGACACTCATATGAGTGCTCAGATGAGTAAAATAACCTTAGATGTGGTGTAAATTCCCAATCAAACAAACAAATACATATGGATAATCACATCGTTAACACCATTAATTGTTCTATTAAGGATTTGGATAGTGTATATACAGTAATGATTATTATATAGCCAAAGATCATCGCATGCTCTATAGGGTCAGAAGGGTAATCAATCATGGTTAACAGGCTGGTTGAGTAGATGCAAGGTCAATAACCCAATATACATTGATTGCACAGGACCGTGTCTCGTGTATGGTGGGCGTTCAAGATGCTTGTGCAAATGACCCTGTTTGACGTACAGCGTAAAACGTAAAATTGCTCAATTAAACTTAGAGTGACGATTTGAGGTAGTTAAGTCCGTCCTGCAACATCTGCATCAATTTAAATGCCAGGTTAAAGGTTATGGTAAGTGTTATGTTTTGATGTAGTATTGGACAAAGTTTACTGTTGTGTGTTAGTTAGTTAGTTAGTATTAAACCCCAGAACAAATAATTCACGTCTTGCCTTACACGATGGACATGCCCGATCGGATTAAACGATAGGACACAAATGGTCGGACTCATGCCTCCTAACACTCCCAAGTGTCAGTATTGTAAGAGCGACTAAGTCTGAGAGCGAAGAGAATGCGCTCAGAATTACATCTGCTAGAACATGTGATAAGGGACATGGGTCTTAATTGTCTACACACCTGGTTAGGGAGAGAGAGAATTCGATATGCACAGGTAGATTGATCAATATCCGCTAGTCTGTTATGAACCACCAAGGCAGTGAGCATTCCTATGCGGACACCATCAGCGAATGGCTTTGAAACAAGACCGCGTAAATCGGCGACAACTGGATCTATATCGACCCGTTGGCTGCGAAATTGGTGTTAATTCCAACGACAGTTTTATCTGTGATCTAGGAGTGTGTGGTTGGTGTGAGCATAACATGATCCCTGTGCCGAGACGGCCCAAAATCTCGAGAAGCAATCAACCATTCTTACAAACTCTTTTGTTTTTAACGCGGAAGGTCGATCTAGCCGTGGGCTATACAGCATACCAGAAATATTCGAGTTTCAGCTGAGAAGGATTGAATACTGAAATGTGTTAGAAATGTTGTACATGCGACAGCATGGCAGTTTGAACATAAAGCATAAACAATAACTGTGTCATCTGTTTTACGGAGGTTTCTGTCCGCTTACCAATGCCACATAGGTCTTTGGATACTAAACTACATATTCTTCTGAGGGAGTGTTCAATTCAGCTTTACTAGAAAATGCTACTCGCCACACTCTTCGCTTGAAAGCGACGATATTAACCTAGAAGTGTTCAGCGTCCAGGACCGGTTCCCGCATTATTTGACAATGTTGTGATTATTGTGACAACAGATGTCGTGCTTATTTATCAATTCCCGAGGCTGCAGCAATGTATTGCCTTTGAATTATGGCTATAAATGAAATTGTGCGCGACATTAAACATAGGAACAGCAATAAATCGTGAGTATTTTCAAGACGTTTCAGCCTTCTCCACGGCTGGATAGCCAGCGTTAAATTAAAAGTATATATCTGGCTTGTTTGCTTTTTCGAGTTTCCTTGTGTGTAAAATTAAGACAAACCACAGATGAATCGTTTGCCGCCAATTAGTAGAGACAGTTCGCCCGTGACGGCAAAAATTCGAAGTGGTTCTAGTCCCGACTCTTCGTCTGGACCAAGACAAGTAAATACGTGGGTCCCCTCTCCGGAATATCAAAGGAAACAATCCCATCCAATTTTCGGACATTTTCCACCAACAGAAATCCGTGTCACTGACGAA
Source organism: Mopalia muscosa (assembly GCA_031763545.1). Classification (NCBI taxonomy): domain Eukaryota; kingdom Metazoa; phylum Mollusca; class Polyplacophora; order Chitonida; family Mopaliidae; genus Mopalia; species Mopalia muscosa. Next base: position 3,387 of record JARFOD010161072.1, on the reverse strand, counting down.
GGCGACTCGGATGATGCGGCCGACAATGGACAAAGCGTTCGTGGAGCGATGGGTTCGCCAGTTCCAAGGTCCTTAACTGAAGATGTGCTCGGGATGGATAAAAGTGTCTGGGTGTCCCGTCATAGCTCTCATCCAAAAATAACAATTGACATGTGTTATGATCTTCAAAAAGGACAGCAGAAATCTGTTAACCGAGGTCAAAATGTTGGATCCCCAATAATTAGATCTGTGAGTGAGAATACACTTCTAGCTGCGCCTAACATAAAAAGACACAGGAAGCTGTATGCTGCCAAGTCATGTAATGAACTGAATACAGACTTTGGACGAAAGCTCTCTATCAGTAGCAGTCGATCGGAAGGAAATATTACTTTATCGCTGAATGAACAGAATTGCTTATCGAGCAGATTCCCATATGATGGGCTCAATACAGTGTCCACACCAAATTCACGCCGAAGGTCGGGAGTCCGGATGGAACGTGGTTTACCTTTAACTCGAACTCACAAAAGCCGCAGCGTTTCAATGGACAGAAGTGCTTTGGACAGACAAAGCTTTTGTGGCAGCTCAACGGATTCTGGATCCAGACCATCCAGCCCCCTGCCTGACGGTGGCCTTGGTTCCCCACACTGGTCAACAGTTGGTAGCCCCCCAACCTCCCCAAGGCTTTCCCCATGTAGTTCTCCGGTTTCCCATTCACTGCTTTCCGCAAACATCCTAGAGGAACATTTTCAAATGCCTGGAAACTCTTCAAAAAGTTCAATACGAGGTTCAAGAAGCGTCCCAACCTCACCTAATCGTACCATCGTAAATCCAGGTTCATCAGTTGGCAAGACCGGAAATTCACCTAGAGCTTCCATTCGGTTATTGCCGCTCCGTGGTGACCGACAGGAAGTGTGACGTAATACACTAAACTTTATAATCCCACATACAAGTGTTTATGTTGATAGACAGGAAGTGTGAAGTAAATGCAATATTTGTCTGAGAGAAATCTCCAACATTTCAAGACTTTGAGCTGGGATTGGAAGAATTTTTAGATAAATTAGGACATATACAGCTGGAATATCATTTTACAGCTAGAATACTTAAGACGGTGTATAATTTTTTGACATAGATTACTTATTATCCTACTTGAATTTATTTGAAAAGGGATTGAAAGGAGAATAAACAGATGGTATAAATATGTTTCAGCTTAAGTGAAAGGAAAAAATAATTACATATTTTCATTGCAGAGAAAAAAAACCTTTGGTTGCCTGCACCTGGATTATAATAGATTTCGAAATAACAGTTTGCACGTTATTTATAACCCACCGTGTTTGCTACATATTCATAACATATTTCTTTACGATGTTTATATGGTCATTTCCGTCTCTGGAGGTGCCTAAGAGCTAGGCTTAGCCACTTGAGATGTTTGTAGGAGTTTACCTTGTACATGAGCTGATTAATCGGTTTTAATTAATTCACTTCCCTGTATCATTGTGATAACTTTTTAGCAATATATATATATTTATTCCTCAGAATGGTTGGCTCTTACGTTTGAAATATAAGACTGTGTGGATGAATTCCTGTCAGTGCATACTTTAACATTTAATTCATCAAGGTGCTCATTTCCCTTAATTCGAATGTTTACTTATATGTATGTATACATTCTCTCTTCTACCAGTTAAGCTAATCGGTGCACTGGTTCACTAATACTGAAACTTAGAGTAGTGCCAACACTGTTTAAAGCTGTTGTCTACATATGACATCATATTGCAATTCTTTAGTGCTGAGAGCTAGAAAGTTTTCAAATAGAGCAAACAATATGTGCCCGTGGGCTTTCATTTTGTGGAAATTGTTATAATTTATCCGCTATCTGTTATTGTATTTATGACTATAGCAGCAAATGAATTGCAGTGTTTATACACAATGACAGTTTTGGTCAAGCTTAGCATAAAAACTTTAATTGACTAATTATGCCTAGTAACTATAAAATGGCTACATTGCTGTCTAACGACATGTCATAGATATTCTCCGTGCCTCAAAAAGTCTGCTCATATATATATGAAGATACTCAATAACTGCGAACTGCTAAAAATAAAATTCTATTGTCTTTCTTTTTAACTTGGTTCAATTGATAAAAATTTGTAGAAAAGAGTGACATTAAAGGTCCATCAGCATGTAAATCACGTGACTGGATGTTAAAGAAATCTAACTGGAAAATCTTGGAGTGCCCGCCATGTAGGACAACTTGAAATTTTAGTTGGGGGAAGTCTTATTACCTGAGTTTAACCGCATCCTTCCACAAACCCTGAACATAGAACTAAACAAAGCCTAAATCTAACCGTTATCCCTAACCTGACGCAAATAACAGCGCAATATGTTAGTCGACTGTCGTACCCGAATTTGGTTTGCTATTTTATTGGATGTTTAAGCATATTTGGTAAGTTAATCCTTCTTCAGTACCAAGAGAATACCGGCACATACCGCCCATAGCCAGATGATAAAATCACACACAGAATACAATACACTAAAATCTATGATTGTCCAGGTAAGATAATAGAAACTTTAATATCCCTTACCCAACGCATGTAATGACTAACTCCACACACTGCTAATACTTTGCGTGAACTTTGCATGTTTGACTGACTCGGTATACCTTGTAGTCAGAAACCCCGGCTTAACTTCAGAATGTTTTCATTCATTAGGGTAGAAATGGGTTGAAATGTTGACTATTTGTAAATAATAAATTGTAAAAATAAAACATGCGCGAGGGACTGGAATTTTGTTGACCAGATTTTGTATGGAACTTTTATCATCTTTGCTGCTGAGTTGTTTTTTCAATCAAAACTCTGGCTTGATGTGTTAGACCCATAAATTGTCAAGCAGATATATAACCGTTTACACAACAAATAACTATATTTAAACACGCTCAATAATCGCCTTTCCTATTGCATGACTACACCACGTCAGAGTCAATTAACACCGCCCTTTGTTACTTAACGGTGGTTTGCGTTTCCAGTATCACATCAGATGTGATAATTGTTTACCAGGGTGTGAAAGTCCGTAAACAGCTTTTTGAATTTGTCTTCTAAGAGTCATTTAACAAAAATTAAAACCTAAGTCTACTCCCGTGGTTCGTTATTGTGGCAGTTTATGTCAAAATGTATGACAGGTAGATTCATTTCTTGATATTAAGCCCCTGCTCAATTCGGTAGTAGGCCTACCTGTGGTCATTTTATAGGATGGAACATGTCGGAACATCCTTCGACACTTTTCGTACCGGTACAGTTATCTCGGAGGTGAATGGAGAAACCATGCTATACGAAAACGTACAATGTTAACTGCATAATGTTATGTGCGCATGCGTGAAAATCAACCAAAGTACTCCGCAGATTTGTATATAAAAAATCA
>JARFOD010161061.1:0-11998 GCA_031763545.1 Mopalia muscosa | reverse complement strand
CTCTTTTCTCGCCTCTTACGATCGACCGAGGAAGCCAAGGGAGTATTCTGCAAGGCCATGGCCCACCCACTCCCTCACGGGGGCCGGTGACGAGTGTTCTAGACTCATCCCTCAGAGTGTAGAAGGCTAGGTGGCTGAGTGTTCTAGACTCATCCGCCAGAGTGTAGACGGCCGGGTGGCTGAGTGTTCTAGACTCATCCGTCAGAGTGTAGATGGTTGGGTGGCTGAGTGTTCTAGAGTAGACTCATACCTCAGAGTGTAGACGGCTGGGTGGCTGAGTGTTCTAGATTCTTGTGAGTTTGTGCCTCACTTTGAGGGTTGTGAATTCCATTCCAGGACAATTCTTTAGCTTTGCAGTTTTCAGAACTACAATCGATTTAAAGGCAGAAAGTACTATCCCAACATGACAAAGAGACTGTTGAAATTCTCCTTCTATAAAATGACACAGAAGTTATTTATCTTTCTTCAAGCTTTGGGTTTGTTTTGTTTGTTTGATTGGGGTTTAACGCTCTACTCAAGGGTATTTCACTTATATGAGGATGGATTCTCCACTTCACACTGCAACTAGAGGAAACCTGGTCAAAACAGTCTCACAAATGCCAGAGTCAGAACATGTGACTCGCACATATACCTGATGGTTAACAAGCAGACTTGATCCTGTGAATGGTCCATCGAAGCAGGTTCAGTTTAATAAGCACACAAGCTACCACTAAGCCACAGCTGGGGGCCCTCGAGCGTCGGGAGATACAGTGTGTATTGCACTCTCCAGCCAAGAGGTTGTGAATGTCTGCTAGACTCCAGCTTACTATTTTTGTAGACGGCCAGTTGGCTGAATGGTCTACATGTATTAAGTTGCAGGCATTTATTTTTTGGTGGTGATTTTGCTGGAGACCAGGAAGGGCCTCAGTTTGCACATTTCCGTAACTTAAAATTTTTCCAATTAAGAAAATGATACCCCAAAATAATAAAAAAATGTTGACAGTACTGTTGGTACACATAAATCCCCTTTTTTTCCAAAGTTCAAAGTATGAATCATAAATATTACACACGGGCAATAATCAAATGTAAATCAGTATATGTCTTATCCGAGTACCCATAGGGCAAGACAGCTATTCCAAAATCACAATTAGTATTCCAGTACCGAAATGTAGAAAAATAGAAGATTTTGTCAAAGTTTGGTCAATATTAGCTCAAGACTTTACTTCTCTTGAAAACCCAAGACTCTATTTAACCTTTAACACCATTAGCTTTCTTCAATCTTTGATTTGAAAGAAAAAGAATTTAATATGGGTAAAAAGATATTTAACTTAGTTTATGTCCTTTAAAATGAAGATTTGCTGTTGTTGCTATTTTGGGACAAAACTGTAGTGCAGAGTGAACACCCCAGCTATTAAAAGAGAGAAATGCAAACACTTGTATTTCTGAAATAGACATAACATTCACTTATACTGAAAAATAATGTTTCCATGGTGATTTTAATAACATTTTATACAGATTAAAAATTACCTTATAAACTGGGCTAACATAAGCATCAAATTTGTGAATATCTCTTATATCTGATGAATGCACGTTTATTTTAGTACCCGAATGATTCCTTTTGAGAGGCATTTTCTTTATCACACTTGTTTGAAACTTGGCACCGCTTGCAGCCAATTATAATACAATGGATTCTGATTTGGTTCAGCAAAACATATTAATTGGCCCTCCAAAAATAAACCTATTAATTTATATAAATCTGTGTCAAACTAAAAATGTTTGCTTTCCTGTTTGTTTGTGGCATAATGTTGTTATCAAGGGCAGTTCACTTTATATATGGCTTCATTTTGTGGCCTTCTCACTCAGGCTTTTATACTGTTATAGAAACAATTAAAAACTGGTCAAAATTCTTGCAAGACCTTTTCTCTACTGGTTCTTGTTCGTTCCATCACACTTCTGTAACTTTTTGTCAGCCCAAAGGAAACCACCCCTAACAGCACTGGATACAAACTAGGTTGATTATTTGGTTTTATGCCATACTTTAGGGTATTTCACTAATATGATTGCGGGCTACTCCAACAATAATTGACATTATGACAAACAAGATTTGAAACATTTTCATAAAGTAAGAAAGTTATCTTTCCTCTAAAGTTAGGTAAAGACAGCATTGCTAGTCTTCAAACAAATTTAACTGCCCTTAGCCAGAGGGGGAAACAAAATAGGACGGGACTGAATAATTATTGTGTCTTTTAGAAAGTGAAGTTTAACAGTATTTTCGTTATTTTGAGATAACACTTTCTTAGTTTGAAGAGATTCTAGTTCTGAAAATTTTGCAGGTTGAAACCCGTCCGGGAAATCGAACCCACGACCCTCAGAGTTAGGCACCGAATCGCCAACAGTAAATGCCGGCCTCCTAGAACACTCAGCCACCCAGTTTCTACAAAATAGAAGGTTAGTCAGCTGGAGTCTAGATAGCGGACATTCACTACCCCTCTGATAGGAGAGTGACACAGCTCCCAGCTGCAAGCAATGAATAATTTTTCTGTCTTTTAGAAAGTGAAGTTTAACAGTATTTTTGTTATTTTGGGATAATTTAGTTTGAACAGATTCTAGTTCTGAAAATTTTGCAGGTTGAAACCTGTCCGGGAATCGAACCCACGACCTTGGATCATCAAAATATAAAACAAACACCCCACAACAGATCAGCTTCCTGTGCTTTTTAGCTCAAAGAACATCAAGATTTGTTTGTTTGTTTATTTGTTTGGGGTTTAATGTCATATATAGGGTTATTTCACTAACATGATGGCGTGCTAGCCCAATTGGTGAAGGAAAGCACCAACGAAATCATTGATCACAAAAAAAAGACAAGACACAACAAATAAAGGTTAATAATAGGACGTACCGTAAAGACATCCCAAACAGATTCACTGCATGTTGCCCCTTAGTTCTGAGAGCACTAGGGCAACTTGAAGCTCTCTCCCGCACCCTCTGCCTCTTTAGTTTTAAGAGAAGAAGGACAACATGAAACTTTGAATACCTTTTCGGGTGCAGGGGTTTATACAAAGATCTTACTACAAACCCAAACCCCCTCAAATTATTATTTTTGATATTTATAAACACTAATGAACTTTTTGTTCTTGAAATGACATTTTTAATACGTAGTTAAGAGGCCTGTAAAGGTGACTTGAACAGAAAGCTGTGTATGCCACACCCCCAAAAAAGTGACAGACAATAATTCAAACATACCAGTATACCCGGATTATCAATATTTCAAATCCGCCTAAATATATGTATAAACACTTATGTTCTATATATCCAAATTAATATGTCACAACTTATTTGCTTACCAGTCCGACCTTCATAAACATTATAAATTACACAATTTGACAAAAAACAAATAAACCAAAAAGACGGGTGGACAGACTACTGTACCTCTTGGCTCTGGGTACATGTACCTATGCCATTTACCTGTAGCATGAGATAAAGCCTAATATAAGTGTATGTCAATGACCCCTGAAATAACTTGAGAATACACAGGGCATACATAGTGTTAGAAAGTGTGTCGTGATGTCTTTAAGACACCCAAGTAGCATTTTCAGACACCCTGTTTAAATCAAATTTAAGATAAGAAAGAAAGAGAAAATTTAAAATGAGAAACCCTCATTTATATAAAAAATGGTAATTTGAAACTCTTTTCTTATTTCTGGCTAACGGTTTAACACAGGTCTTGGGTGGACAGGAGGGGAGCAAAATATTCGCTCTTAATTTACTCAAAATATATTACAAGGATATTTCACCGATATGATGACAGATTGTCCACTTCACACTGTAGACAGCCTTATTATGGCGGAGAACTGAGAGGAAACATTGGACTTAAAAACTGCTGCAGCAAATATTATTTTGTGACATCAAATTCAAAGAATATTAAACCAGTATGAACTTTGAAAAAAAAAATTGAATTAAAATGAACTAGGTTTCAGGGTATACTGAAAATATTCAGTATGAGAAAACATGCAGAACATCTTCAGTTGTTTTTATGCGGATGATGGTTGTAGGATGTGTAAATACATGTAAATCTAAATTAAAAAGTAAAATTAAAACCTCAAAAGTTTTTGGGTTTTTTTCAAAATATTTTATTCGTGTAATGTCGGCCATTCAGAGTCAAAAGAAATTTGCAAATAATTTATCCGTGTTATGTACAGTCTGTCAGAGCCAAAAGAAATTTTCAAATAATTTATTCATGTCATGTACAGTCAGTCAGAGCCAAAAGAAATTTGCTAAACATAATCACGGGTCATTAAAAATTATCTAATAATCTACAGATTTATCATTATTATGCATCACCAGGATGACTTGTGTCAATCTCACGGTTACCCATAAACCTTTGATGTTCTCATTACAAAACATTTAAAATGCTCTCTATAAATATGCAAAAAAAAACAAAAAAACATTTTAACAGAATTTTGTAAGGTTACAAATTGAAGCATTCTTAGAGATATTAATAGTTTTTGCCAGAAAGTCAAATTCTCCAAGCCACTGGAAATACTTGGACAAGATAGACAATCACAGGGCATATACAAAGACCTCACAGACAGGTCTGCTTCATGTTGTCCCTTAGCTCTGAGAGCCCCACAATCATAACCTCAAATATAGACAGGGGAGTTTCCAGAGTTTCTAAATTTGATTCCTGAAGACATATGGATGCCCATATTCATATAAATAGTTTCCCATTTGCATAAATTTTATACCATAATAAAGCCAAAAAGTGGAACAGAACTCTGACATTGGTCTGATAAATTTGGGATAGGAATGTGGAAATTTTGCTTACAATTTGCTCATATTTCATAACTTTGCAGATAATCCGAGGCTTTGAAATTCCGCTGGCTATTTCAATGGTTCAAGGAACTAATAGGTATTGTGACAAATACATCTTCTAGTAGTGACAAATCAACATTCAAATCATCAACATTGTGAAAAAAAGAAAATAAAAAAAAAAGTCAAATTACTTGTCAAAATCATAATGGGTGTGAATAACTGGTCGGTGTTCATTTTTGTTCATCTCCAAGACACGGACAAGTTTAAGATGTCCAAGTAGCCAAGGATGTCACACATTGGAGTCCGAGTAATTATATTGGCTCTGTTCTCTTTGATCAGGGAAACAAATATTCAGGAATATTCTTGGCATAGTATGTCTGCAATAGTTTTTCGACAATAACTTGGTACATCAGATGGTTGATACATGTATGACAGATAAAGAAAATTAACAGTGTCTTTGTTATAGATTCTAAAACAAGATTGTTAATTTGCAGCTGTGAAGACAGAGTGATTAAATAACTAAAAAATTTGAAGATATACGGTATTGTGACTTCCTACTAGTACAGGTGATGTATTTAATAGGGCTGACAGAGAAGTCAGGTAAGTACGAATAAATGTATAAACATGTATCATTGAATATTCAATAGACAATAAAAGGTGTTTTGTCATTGCTGACATGTACCCTCTCCCACGCTAAGTGTACCATCCATGTATTACATAAAATCTGCACTCAAGATTTGACAGAAAAGGAAGTTATTTGTTTGATTATTTGATTGGGGTTTAAGATTGTTATTGTGATTCTGACACGACCGCGCAAAATGTGTAGAGTTTGTCACCCTTCACACCACTTGCAGCAAACTAAGACAAGATTGGGTTAAAATTGAGGCAGGAATAGGAAGACCTCACAAAGAAATCTGCTTGTGTTACCCCTCTTACACTTTGTTTGTTTGTTTGTTTGATTGGGGTTTAACATCATACACAAGAATATATCACTTATATGATGACGGATGGTCCACTTCACACTGCACCTAGCCTTATATCGATGGAAAACCGAGAGGAAACCTCGTCAAAACAACCCTTGCGATTGCCAGAGACACAACATGTGACTCGCTCATATACCTGATGACCAACAGGCGGATACGATCCCTTAAACGGTACATCGAAGCAAGTTCAGTTAAGTAAGTAAGTCGCACGCTACCACTAAGCCATGGACGTGGGCCCCTAACACTTTTGGAGCATCCTAGCAACAAGAATTCCCAACCAACAGCCCGATGAAAGTAACCACTCTAACGGCTTACAATAAGCATGACAAGACAGGAGAATCACATGCCTCAATAGACAGACATCAAAAACAGATTGGATTCTTGATGCAAGTCCCTTAGCTCAGAGTCTGAGAGAACTGATGCAACACAAAATCTTCCCAGCTGCTCACCTCTATCAACTCATTAGAAAGCATTAACAAGGACCCAGTACAGCAGAATACATGTATTTATAGTATCATAAAAAGTTCTCTGCTAGTGAACATTTATTTATTCATCTTAACGGTTTTTGTTTGTTTGTTAACAAATACATGTAGCATTGCTACAAGTTATGATTGTCTCAGGAATTGAACAGAAAGTTGTTCACTAATCGATGTAAAACATTGTAAACCGCTCTAGAGAGTTATTTACAATAAACACAATGACATAAGCTTAACACTTAAATGTTTCCTAATAGTTATCACATGGGCACAGATATATTGATTTATTAAAACCAATGAATCATTTCATGTTTATTTATTCTTTATTCATCGAAGCGACAAGATAAAATCCCAATTACAGATCATTGGCCAGCATTATTGTGGGAGGAAAACTGGGTAGTAAATTACCCAGAAAATGCACGACCTTCCGCTGGTTGCTGGCATACCAACCCACATACGGTTAGAGGGAATTGAACCTGTGACCCCAGAGGAGAGGAGGAGAGGGGGATATGTGGACCAGAAGCATTGTTCTAAATAAAATCCCAAAGAAAAGTTTCAAAATCAGACCAGCCTACCCTAGAAGAAATTTTCATGTAAAAACAGTCCTTTTTAGGAGTATTTTATAAACATTATATGTATTTTTGTGATAAAGCAAAGCATAGAATTTAAATTTCTGTGAGTATTTGAATGGCCTAGTAGTGTATTCAACATAAAGTACAAAATACTCTGGACAGAATACACAGGGTAAGCAGGTCTGTTTATAAGATTTTACTCTCGAGTTGTTATGGGTAACCTAACATGTACTTGTATTTGAGAGAAGCTTATGATCATTTAAAGTAAGCTTATGTCTAAGAATAAATAAAAATTTACTCACTCAGCCATCCCTGACATTTTCCAGTTTTCTCTATGAATGGTTTTGATGAAGACTGTTTTTCCTTTTTAAGCCTCTTCGCTTGGAACTTTGCAAATGTGCCAAGTTCTCGTGTGTATCTTCCATATAGCTGTTCAAGGACAAAACAAATACAGTAGAATAAGTCAGATAGAGCCTTAAACTTTTCATAGTATCTTTGTTAGCAACAAAAACAGATTGAAAAAAAAACAAAACAACAACTTGTTACTAATGTCACTCAGTATGTCTGATTGTTTGTATGTTCGTTTGTTGTTTGACGCAGTACTTGAGGTTATTTCAGTCATTTGACAGCTTGTAAGACAACAAAACAAGTAAACAGAGGCGACTTTTAAGAGCTTAGTAGGGTTTTTTCACCCCTCTGTAAGCATATATTACAAGTAACACCCAATCAAATGACCACAAGCTTGAACCATAAATTTATATCTGCTGCCATGGCATCAAATTTATGTCTGATATATAGGTTTGGTGTTGCAGGCCGACTACAGTGTATTTCACTTATAACACGGTGGATTGTCAGCAAAATCATAACTCTTTTGTTTCATAGCTATTTGATCAGCCTTTATCCATGAAATTCTAAAGAGTTTCAAAGATCTCAGAAGTTACCAATTCGACATTTAATAATATGTGGTTTATAAGGTGGGCCACAAGATAAGGTTCTGTTAAAAGTGGGACTGGAGGGTCACTCCCAGTAAATATTTTTCTTCCGATTAAAATATATACATTTGAACCTCTTTTTTTCTTCTTTCAAATCTCAGGGCCTATACTACAATACGGCTGTTAGGCTAAGCAGAGCGTATGTACTATGAATTCATTGTATTGTCAGTCATCTCGCGACTAGTCACTAGGCCTATACAAATCTATCGGTTTTTCAACAGTATATATATACCGGTATATAATATAGGAATTATTTTCCACCAAATGTTTTAAAAATGTAATCAAATAATTTTGATCAGGCTAGATGACTAAAACTGACAGGGATAAGCCGGAAAACCCTAAGTCTGTCGTCATCGCGACCACACCAATCTATGTGATCAGCGAAGACAGCTGAGATGCTGACGTAAAAAAAATACAAATGAAACGAAGTCGCATCTTCTTTACTAGATTAGACTCAAACAATTCAACTGAGAAGATTTGTCAAGCAGCAATCAAATTCTCTACAAACCCAATTCGATATCAACCCGTCGAAAAAACACTTTGGACGAAAATTCAACAGCAGTTTTCATAAATAAAACCTTTCTTACCAGAGTTTGTTCGTAACCAAACTTCTGCCTTTCCGCCATTTTGGGTTGACATCGTTTATCGGACGCTGATTGGCCCAATCTGACCCCAGGAAGTGAATAGACATGACTTGACCCAGTTTCTGCCATCGGAATCTGAAAGGCACAAATGTCAAAACTATAATTAACTTCTCGTGATTTCGCTGCTGTTTTGTGGTGACATAGGGTTAAATTACTTTTATTTTTTAACATTTTAGCTGTAGATGTAAGCGTGCTAACGGTGTAAGGCATACATATGTATATTTTAAAAATCGTATTTATCGTAATAGTAATTAAGAAATTAATATTTAAATCAATTGTAAAAAAAAAAAACGTCTCGATTATTAGGCCTTCTGTACATCGTGTGATAGACTATCAAATAACTCTGCATATTGGTTGGTTTTTTTTATTGATTAAATCTTTGACTGATTAGGGGATTGATATATTCTGTAAGTATTTTATTATTTGGGGTTTTGGTCACAGTAAATGGCACTACCCTGTCCTGTAACTCCTGTTATTCGTCCCATGCACACACACGTACATGTATTTTGCCTTTGATCATTCTAATATAAAATATTTATTTATTTTGTTTATATTGACATGGACTAAGTTTGTGCTGGTCGCTTTCTGATGGTTGGTTGCTGGTTGGTTGGTTGGATGGTTGTTGAGTTGGTTGGTTGATTGGCTGAATGGTTGGTTGTTTGGTTGGCTGGTTGGTTGGTTGGTTTGTTATTGGTTGGTCGATTAGTTGGTTGTTTGGTCAGTTGTTAAGTTGGTTGGTTGGGTGGTTGGTTATTGGTTGGTCGTTTGGTTGGTTGTTTGGTTGGTTGGATGGTTCGTTGGTTGGTTGGTTGGCTGGTTGGTGGGGTCTTTGGTTGGTTGGGTCTTTGGTTGGTTAGGTCTTTGGCTGGTTGGTTGGGTCTTTGGTTGGTTGGTTGGTTGGTGGGGTCTTTGGTTGGTTGGGTCTTTGGTTGGTTGGCTGGTTGGTTGGTTGGTTGGTTGGTTGGTTGGTTGGGTCTTTGGTTCGTTGGTTGGTTATTGGTAGGTAGGTTGGTTGTTTGGTCGTTGTTAAGTTCGTTGGTTCGTTATTTAGTTGTTTGTTAAGTTGGTTGGTTGGTTGTTAAGTTGGTTGGCTCGTTGGTTGGTTGTTTGTTTGATTCGTTGGTTTGTTGCGAAATTGTTGGTTTGTTTGTCGGTTGGTTGCTTGATTGCTTGATTTCGTGATTTCTTGATTAATTTATCGATTGCTGATTGATTGATTGATTGATTGATTGATTAGCGTACATGCAAGCATACCTGGTTTGCCCTTTGTCGATCTATTTGGGCTGGATTGTGACAGCGGTTGCCTGTATGTAACCCTGCTTACATCTTACACTTGCAGCACACAAACTGAATGGTTGTCATATATCATTAGAGTTCTAGACGAGACATATCGACCGCTCGCATATGCTGCTGTTCATAAGATGACCTAAAAGAATATTTAAAAAAATAAATAAATCACAGAAACTTCAAGATAACAAGGACGTACTGGCTAGAGATTGTCAGATCAAACAATTAGGGAACACCATTAAGTGACTGTGCATTCCCATTATTTGTTTTTTCCCGCTGAAACAAATCGTAGGTATTCATATACATGGTTCGATATAGTTGGGGGCTTAATGTAAATATTGTGCAAAACGCCACCCACCAAAATCTATGTGAATTTGCAGCTAATTAGGATCGGTAATAACTTCCGTTTGTTTGATTTGGCTTAACGTCGTAATCAAGGGTATTTAAATTATATGACGACGGGTTATCCTCTTCACACTGTTACTCTCCTTGTTACAGTGGAAAAGCGAGAAGAAACCTCACTCAAACCACCGTGTCGATTGCCGGAACCACATCGTGGGATCATATACCTGATGGTCGACAGACGGACGCGATTCCGTGCACAGTACCGTACATCAAAGTATAGGGATAAGTAAATACACGCGCTAATCGCTAAGCCACGGCCGCGGGCTCCATTAACTTCGGAAAGGATTGCTACGATTCCAATGTGAAGTATATTAAAGCTTTCTTTGTTCTCTTTTTTTACAAATCTTGCGGATATATAGTGATCCCATGTTCATAGAAATACCTTTCTAGGTCATTCTCAACTGAACATAAAATAATTCCATATCTGTTTCTTTCTGTCCGACTCCGACAAAACTTAAGTTAATATCAACAGAATAGTCGTCAAAGACTTACGGTATTATTAACTTGTTCTAATGGTATTAAGAATATCTGTTGAGGATATATAGGGCCTATATAGTGACCCCATGTTCATGACAGACACGGGGAATACCTTTATATGTCATTCTCAACATAACATTTGTTTGAAGAGTAGCAATGCTGTCTCCGCTATAAGCACTGGAGGAAGATTAACTTTCCAGCATTATATGGAAACGCTTCACATATTAGGTAGGCCCATGCTAGTGTCAATTATTGTTGGAAGACACCGCCGTCATAGAAGTGAAATACCCTTAAGAACAGCGTTAAACACTAATCAATTAATCAATAAATCAATCAATCAATTCTTTATGCTATCGTTTTTGGCGCATTTTTTGTTGTTATTAATTTCTTTTAGTTTCGTGATAATAATATACTGATAATAACGATATAAGCTTTAAAACTTTTTTTTTTAAATCGTCAGTGCATAATTTATGTTTATGATTGTTGATCTTATCACCCAACCTTTAACTGTATAGATTCGAATTTATCTGATCATTTCCAGTCTTTCAACAAGTGCTTCATTTGTCAGTACATGTCTTACCCCATTGCATTGCCGCTTCGTTTCGGTTGTTATATGGCTGTTTTATTGCTTTGTACCAACTAACTAAAGCTAATAGTCTATAAAAACTATCGTGTGGCGATCTATCTGTTCAGGCGTGCACATTTACGATCATCGTGTTCTCCTGTGTAATTATTTGATTTGACATTTTTCACTTTTACGCGCGTCCTTAAAATGATACAAAGGCTCCATTTTCAGCAAATATTCTCTGTGTGTTATCTAACTTTGTATTCGCTCTACTTTTCATATAATCTGTGGGGTTCAGACGATAGTTTTTTAGATATTTTCTGGTGGGCAAAAACTGTTTTCGCCGTCGGGCATTATCAAAAACAAAACGCCAGGGCCACTGGGACTACATTTCATACAACACTTCTACTTTTGGCAGGATATGTTGGAATGGAATGGAAATTGGTATTGATCGCGATTGCAGTTCTAAGTCATTAGAACTATGCGTGACACTAATTTAAATTAACTATGTCAGTATATCAGTTAATGTTAAATAAGTATTGACTTAGCGTTTTAAATGATTACACACGTGTTTATAATATACGCAGCTACTGCTTTATACACTTTGTCGCAATTTTTTGGGGGTTCAAGGTGTTGTCTATATTATGCCTCGATATGCGAACACACAATAAGCGATTGAAAAGAACATCACGGAACAGGCCCCAGACCACCGTTAATTTGCCATAAGCCGCAATGTTAACGTTTGGCCCTACAGCTCCCTCCCAAACTTTCGTTGAGCGAAAACCCCTGGCACATACTTTAATCGG
>JARFOD010161039.1:0-11999 GCA_031763545.1 Mopalia muscosa | reverse complement strand
CAACCTGCACAAGTTTATGGTATCTTGCATAAAATAATTCGATAAACAAGAGAGAAACACATGCAGTTCTGTCTTTGCACTGCAAAAACAGGGTCAAATGTCGATCCTTGAGCTGACGTCACATGGTAAGGTCAAGCAGTGTGGAGAAATCATACAAATATTTCCCAAGATTATTAAGGAAAGTTTTTGAAAAGTTGTTTACTTTTATATAACGATGAGGATACCCAATATGTTGTTTAATATAAAGCTAAAAAAAGGGTATAGAAAAGCATTTCAGGGAATGGTAAACTAAGTAAAAGGTCAACTATGAATTCTCCCTACTGTCAAAAACATTCTACTGTAGAGGATTGATTGGTTTACACTGGAGTCCATGAGTAAACCGAAGGACGATTGTGGCGCACTATTACAAAAAGGTCAGATTTATTTTTGGTTTTATGAATATTCAGCCTATTTGATTAGTTTATAAATATTTGGGGCTCGACTGTTTATTTGTTGTGTACAAATGAACTCTTGATAAACAATAACAAATTCAGCGTTGACGCGTTTGACAACATTCAGTTTCCACGTTTGCGACGTGATCTGTATGTAAATTATCAAAGCTATCACAGAACAGCAAAACAAAAACGACCACAAGACCATAAAGTTCCAGTTTAATACTATCAAATCGAAGATATATGATAAATATGTACAGTCTTGGTCGCTACTGCTAGTCTACTCAAAGCAAGCAAAACTTTCTCTTTTCTTTTAAAAATTTATATTTATTTGAATCCTCTAGATTTTAGATAAGAGTGTCCAAACCCCTTTTAACAGGCTTTAAATGGGTAGATCAAGTTAAATTGGTGGATTCTTTAAGGACTCTACCGCTAGTCAGGAGTAAAAAATGCGACTCTTATCTTATCGTGGCTTTTGCAAGTATTTCCAAAGGATGATTATGTTATCATAAATATTTAGAAAGCGGGGTGACATTTGCCCAAAATTTCAGGACAATTGGGCTATTCAATTTGGACTTGGTGTTTAAAGGAAATTTAATTAAAAAGCTAGATAAAATAATTAATATGCATATAATTAGCTGAACAGACAACATCCTTCTCTCATAATGTGGAACATTTAAGCAAAATTTTAGGAAAATCAGGCTATTCAATTTGGAGTTATGTTTAACGCAAATTTAATTAAAAAGCTCGTTAAAATAATAAATACATGTATGCAAATAATTAGCTGAACAGACAATATCTATCTCCTCTCATATTGTGGAACATCTACCTAAAGTTTTAAGGAAAATCAGGCTATTCAATTCGGATATATAGTGCTCAACGCAAATTGTCTGCCATTTTGTAAAAAAACAATATCACCTAATTAGCATAATTTATATTCAGAGAATTCCATATGTCTTTCTTTCCGGTCAGGCAAACTGTGTCTAAAATTTCAGAAAAAAATTCCTTCAGAACATTTTATTATAAAAGCCTTTACATGGCTGACGCCAATGCCAGGGGTATGACATAAGCCCCCCTTACTAATACTTCATACAGGCGAGCTAAAAAGGGTAGGGGCTCAAAAAAATGCAAAGATAATCTGGAACTACTATGGCATAGGCGAATTTTAAAGCGTCTATGTGTCAAATTAATTTTTAAAAATTTAATTTCTGAGCTTGGGGACATAACTATCAAGAAGCGTCCCTCTAGTTGGTGTCATGTGAACCCCAAACACAGTGCTGCAGATAAGAGGCGTTTTGGCGTAAATTACCCATCTTAAAAAAGTCAAAACATCTGTATCATACATGGAGCGTATTGAAAACACGTCGCAATAGTAGATTATGCTCGATCTTTAAAATCCATACGTATTGAACAATAATGTTATGCTGCAGTCAGTAGTCAAATAACATGCAGTTCAAAGGGAGATAATCTGGTCAGCATGTCCATATATCGTTCCGTGACAGTTATTTTATCAATAAACCATCTCTATGCGGAGATGTTTCCATAGAGATGTTGCATGTGCGCTTTCTCCACGCTGAGCATACAGCAAAATGGCCTCTCACAAACTGAATTTCTTCTTAAAAACCAGTTATCCTGTTCAGTTATCAGAGAGGCCATTGCTTCATCTGATCATTCAAAACAGTGATAGCTAAAATATCTGTGAATATACCTTTCAAACTGTAATAACAAGGACCACATACCTCATTCTGTCATATGTCGCATACGTTTTTTGGTTTTAAAAATAGCTATTAGTAAAAGCTATTCTGTAAAACCTGGTGTATATGACGGAATTAAGTTGTATATATCCAAGTTAAACCTGTAGACCTAATGTAGTGTCGCAGTGGGTCCAAAAAAAAAACAACAAAAAACACAGCACAACCTTACTACACAGACTTGCATCCAATTAAAACCGTTTTCTTGTCAATGATTTTAATTAAAAATTAAAATCTTACACTTGTATGATGTATGATGATGAAAGTAGACCATAAATAAATTGACTGGTTCATTCCTATGTCAGAATGGCAGGCGACAATACTATTAAACAACAAATTGAATGGTGTTTAATTAGAAGCCAATATGACATTTCAATGCTATTTGCTCGTTTGTAGTAAAATATTAAAATTTTGAATTGCAATTCCCACCAAAATCTATAAATTGGATATTAGGAAGAATAGAAGCTGTTTTATGTCAGATTTTTGTCTTCAACTTTCTTATACTGCATGTTTGAATTCTATGCCTTATCATATGCATTCTAAAACTGGCCAACAGTTAAAATAAGCAGTTCTTTAGTATTTTCGCGAAGCACTTATGATATGACAACTTGATCAAACGCTGCTATGGACTCTTACATCTGTATTTCTTGAAATAATTGATTTGACAATTCATATCAAAACATGTTTTATGAGTGACAAATGTGATTTCTATTATGTAAATGCAGTTGTAAGGTAACTCACTATTTTGTGAATCCTCTATGGGAATATCATGGACGTTCAATGTGAACAGATCTTTGGGATGAACAGGGAACACTGTAGGAGAATTTGGTTCATCCACCGGTGTCGTCAACGATAGATGACGGACAGGTGTTCTCTGCTCCTCTGAAGATTTTCCCAAAGCGGCAACTCGAAGCTTTTTATACCTGGCGATTAAATCCTCCATGGGATTAGCAGCCGATTCTGTTATAGCTGACTGAGATTTTTGTAAAGTTTTAGAAGGAAATGGAGATGAAAAGTGAAGTCCTTGTTCTAAAGGTGCGTATGCTTCTTCACTGGTATCGCCTTTTGCTAATTGCACAGATTGATGATGAATTGCTCGATGTTTTTTCACATCTGATACGGCTTGTTTGGGAAACTTTGACATCGATTCATCAGATGAGACTGATTTCACCGGCTCCAGATTTAATGAATCTTCACTGAAAACTTCTCTGGTTTTTATTCCAGGACTCTTTTGGAATATTTCTAAAGATGTCTTTTCCCACTCTGGTGAAAATCCAACAGTATATTTCTTGCGCTCTTTAGTTTCCTCTGAACTAATTGCCTGTGGTGTTCTCTTAAACGAAAACTGACTGAAGTCCGGGCTGGAGAGTTCACCTAGCAGATCATCATCAAGGCTTCCAAGTCTTAAATCTGGTGGACTCTCGCTAAAAATATCCCCAGTGAAACCATCACTGAATATAATTGATGTATGTTTGTTTTGGTTGAATGCTTCAAAGCCTGAATCTGACATCCCACTACTGTTTGCCCTCTGAGATTTGTTAAGGGCGGGCGTAGCAGTGCTGAACATATCTTGTGTTCTGGCTGCAGTGGAAACAGCTGGTGACACAAAAACATTTGGCCCTAAAGTATCAGTTATAACCCTATCCAAATCTTCTGTATCTAGTTGTAGTTGGGTGACAATGTCTGAACTGTCTAACAATTTTTGTGAGGTGAGTTTTTTACTTTTCTTTGGAGAACCTGAATTTTTCAATGGTGACACTTTTCTTCTTGTTAGAGGACTTGGGTTTATCTGCAAGGACTCCATATGAATACTTGGGCTATTCAGCACTGACCAGGAATCTGTGCTTTGAATATTTGGACTAGTCAGCCCACCATCTATTTGCCTTGTTGGGAAATCAGGGCTGCTCAATAACATGTCTGTATTTCTGTTGTGGATAATTGGGCCTTTTAAATTTCTTGACTTTGGGGAGTTATTTGTGAATTTAACAGAGTGTATGGATTGTTGGTCAGCTGTTTCTTCCAATCGTGAAAGAGAGCGTTCATGGCTAAAGTCAATGCCTATTGTCGGAGAGCCCAAATTAACCTCCGTCGAACCATAGTTATTTTGAACAGAGAAATTAGTAAGTGGACTACTAGAATTAATAGACATCACTTGAGATTTATCCAAAATGTCTTGGTCACAAGCTATAAGGTCAGTGATCTCCCTTTCAGTTGAATCTTCTGTATCAGTATTGAGGTCTGAAATAGAAGGAACATATTTTCGAGTAAAGATGTGATGGTGCAGTAATCAATATTGTTTGCTTGAATTTATTTTATTCAATTGAATATAAAACACAATGGAAAAATACAAATTCAATAAATCCCTGAATATTATCAGTCTCTTCCCAAATAAAGTTGGGTTTGTTTGATTGGGTATAAAGTCATATTTCTGGTCAGTTCACCCATATGGCAGCGTGCCAGCACATGCGTGAAGGAAATCACCATTGCCAACAACAGCCCAAACCAATGATGATCAAAAGATACAATACAAAGATATAACAAACATATCTGCTTTTTGTTGCCCCTTGGTACAGAGAGCACCAGGGCAATGCTTACTGTTGACAGATAAGTTGGGGGTTGCGTCATGCCCGACAGGAGAGCCTCGTCCAGGTGGAGGCTGTACAATACCCTCCAAACTAACTGGACTGCGATGTATCTTATCCTTGGACACAAAAGCTTCAGTATCTGAAACAAAAACAAAAAACAGCTGAGTAGCTAGCGGGTCGACCACACCAGGCCTTTTTAAAAAAAATATATATGCTCATAATCCCTGTCAAATCACCCTTTCCTACTTGTTTAAGAACTATTTTTTTCTTCAAAGAACCAAACAGTAAAAGTTATCGTGTTTATCACCATTTTGGTGCCATATGCAATGTTGGCCATATTTGTTGTGATACCTAGTGAAATACAACCATATTATAGTATTAATGGAAAGGCTAAACCTGAAGTAAATGAAAAGCAATCACATCAGTTTCTGAACTAGAGGAAACTATTTTCAAAGTTTGAAATATATTAAACATGGCTGCCATTTTGTTTCGCAAAATTTGTAGAAATGAAATCCCATACTTTGTCTTAATGGGGAGAAGCTACCATAAACGTTTCAAGTTATTCAATGAAAATTATGCAAATTTATGGTATTTTAATAATATTCCAGTACTCACTTTATATCAACACCCCCATTTCAAAAATTTATCTATATGTACATATAGCCAAGACTATTTTGCATTTTAAGTATATATTACAAAATATTTCTATTCAATATAAGTCCTATCTGTCCTATTATTGTGTAATTAGACATACAATGTAGGTATTATGATCAATTTATTTCACTTTTCTTGTCCTTTTTGAACAAAGTTGTCAGTGTCGCTGTCTTTACAAAACTGCCTTATTTCCAACTGAGAATCGTGTGACTGCTGTAAATAGGGGCCACCATCGAATTCCACAGCTGGCCTCCATTACCTCATGTATTTGCTATGTTATTGACTCATGAAGGTACCTTTTGTAATGTTGTACTATTTGCTAAATAAAGATAGGATATCTGCAACACCCATGCAGATTTATATGCTGTTACCACAGTTTTTACGTTTATTCTCAAAAGATTTCTTACAATGTAAGTATAGTTTATTTTTGAGGAACATAACTTAAGGATTACAACATATACAGTGGACTCATTTATTGCTGCTTTTAATTTTTTTTGGCTTTGATAGTCAAAGTTTGCTCCAGTGACCATTATAAATCTTAATTTAGTTTTTTTGCCCTATCAAATACACAATATGTGTCTGTGAACGAACTGACATCCAGAGTCACATTCTTGTGCTGACTGCCCGCCAACATTGAGTGTCATTTAGTGGGCTGTACGCACATCATTTATGAGGTTTCAAAGAATCACCTTTTCTAGCAGATTATCTAATTTATGTTTCCAAAGTCCATTCAGCTGTGAATATTAATTCAGACCAAGTGCTTTAGAAAGCAGATTATCGATCTAAAGAAAAGATCTAATACAGCTACATATGAGTCTCCTCTGTCATGGGTGAGAATGGACAGCATAGCACAGGATATAAGCATCATCATTCTCAGGGATGTATTGAGGATAAAATCTATTTGAAAACCTTTTTAAAACTAAGTTGACCCTTTTGATTAAAAATAACACCCGTGAAACAAAGGGTCAGATTCCACTGCAAGTGGACAGAAAGCAAAATAGTAAAATTGCTAACCGAGTAACACAGTGAAATTAAACCCAATCCTTTAACTTTGCCTGCCCCATAGGAAGCCCTGGGTTTAATTTTACGGGGTAACTCTATAAGCAATTTTACGATTTGACCATTCATGGGTACTCGATTAACCATTTCAGGTTTGTCTTAGAGTTATTTTACTAACATGAGAGCGTGCAGCCCAATGGGTAAAGGAAGCCTTTCCTCGACACTACTGGCATCAAATGAAGACAACACAGGACAATAACACGATACAATACAAAGATATCGCAAACCGATTAGCTTTATATGGCCCCTAACCGCTTAGAGCACCAAGATAACTAGAAAGGGGGCCCTCCCAACTGGCTCAACCCGGTCCAAAAGTATCCAAGGTCGATTAGGAGACTTGGAAACATGTCCTGAGGAGATTTAAAGTTCTCCCAGACTAAACAACTTTTCTCCTATAACAGCTGTTTTAAACTCACCAAATGCAGTTAATGGGTTCTCTAAATTAAAATCCAGAGTGAATGTCTGTGGCGTTGTGTCTGCTGAATCCTTAGTATAACTGTCTGTAAACGGACTTCCCCCTATAACTGACGCTGCAATCTGAAACAAAAACGTTCAAACAGAACAGAATCTATAAGGTCTTATTTCTGGGCAATGCATTTACCAGGTTATCATTTAGCGCAAAACCACTCATAGATTGTTTGTTTGTTTGATTGGTGTTTAACGTCGTACTCAAGGGTATTTCACTTATATGACGATGGACATATACAGAACATCACAAACAAATCTGTTTCCCGTAGCTCTGCGAACACCAGGGCAACAGAAAGCAACCTCTTTTCTCGCCTCTTATGATCGACCGAGGAAGCAGATGGAGTATTCTACAGGGTCATGGCCTACCCGCTCCCTTACGGGGCGACCACCCACTCATAGAATCATCTCATACAAAACTATGAATAGGCTTGATTTTTTTTATATATGAATACTTGATTAGGGTTTACAGGGTTCAAGAAATGCTTAAAATCAGGGTTGCCTGTCGGTCAGTGGGGATTAACATTTTAATTGCCTAAAAGTTTGGCTGTATTTTAAGACACAAAGGGAGGTCAAAATAATGGGGATCCCCACTGGACAAAAAAGGGAGGTAACTACATAAAACTTATAACAGGAGTGCAATCCATCTCATTGACTAACAATAGCATGGTATGGATTTTTAATTAAATGCTTTTCTTAACCAATGACATTGATGGCTCTACCTGTTATACGAGTGACAGAGTTATCTACCTTTTTGGCCACTGGCGATCCCCAATGGGTAAGCATCCATTTACATCAGCTAAACAGCATAGTTTTTTTTCTTCTTATTTATATTATTATTTTTCTCTGAGTGTTACACATACGAGCATTTAAAGAATACAAAACAGTAAATTCGTATTACCAATGACAATTCTGAAAAATATGAAAAAATTTTGTAGGTGCACAGGTTTGATAATCCCTTGACATTTGCCTCAGTGCTGTTCTTAAGACCTCAATTTGACGCCTCGTCAAAATCCTGCGGTATCTAGAGTTTTGACTAAGTGTAAATAAAGACAGAGGTCTAAAGATCAGCACTATGACCTTAGGGGCAGGTTGAAACCCCAAATAAAGCACTGCTATTGCAAGCAGCTGTTTATACTGTACCTTCTCAGCTAACAGTTCATGAGCCTTTGGTGTTGCTGTTTTGGCTGGTGTTCTACTCAGACCACTGTTGGTGTGTTTCGATGGAGTTTCTATATTTGAGACAATATCTTTGGGGAAAACAGGCTGTTCCTCAATTTCTAAGCGAGTAGTACTCTCAGATGGGCTAAAGAAAGACAGGTCAACAGGACCGTCGGCTTTGGCCTGTAAAATAGTCAAGAATATCCATGAAATGTTTTTAAAACAATTAAGATTACCAAATATTTCATATTATGACTAACTCTTTTCAGCATTCACAGGCAATTATACACTAACTTAAATTAATATTAACATATTATTGTCATTATGGCTGAAATCACTAAAGTTCATCATCATGAAGCACATTGTAGACACCAATCAGAGAGACAGTTCCATTGTTTTGTTAGATGATGGTTATAGAATATTGAAATGTATTTCACTTAAACTAGGATTTCTTTGTTTGAATGAAGTATTATGTCATACTCAAGGGTATTTCACTTACATGCATATGGAGTGGGCACTTTGCATTTCTTAATTAGGTGGAACACAGAGAAGAAACCTTGTGAGAGTCCACTCATCTTCATGGGACCGAGCCCCGTCTGTCGACCCTCAGGTATATGAGGGAGTTGCATGACATGGCTCTGGCAATCGAGGGGGTGGTTTTTACAAGGTTTTTACAAGGATTTCCACCATAGTGGAATAGTGTGGAGTGAACAATCTGTCTTCATGAAAGTGAATTACCCCCAGTATGCATTAAACCCTCATCAAATAAACAAACTGTTTATGTGTCATCAGAAAGTTAGTGCTTTCCCTAAAATCCCCAGGTTAATGTTCATTGATTGATTGATTGATTGGTGTTTAATGCTGTGCCCAAAGGTATTTCACTTATATAATGGTTGTGTCCATCAGTAGTTACAACACAACCATTAGACATGTTGGGAAATTAATGTTCCTCCACTGTTAAGTAAAGAGGAATGTTTAGGTGAACATATTGACCTCATAGACTCTAACCTATCGACATCAAAAACAGATTTTTGTAAAGATATGTTTATAAATTACACCAAAATTTCACTGATATGATACATTGTCCACTTCAGACTGTTCCTTGCCTAATTATGGGGGAAAACACAGATGATTGTTTGTTTGATTAGGGTTTAATGTGGTACTCAAGTGTATTACACTTGTATGATGGTGGATTGTCCACAAAAATAAAAAATGACATGAATTCTAAAAAAAATTCATTACACCTGTCCCCCGCTATAATGTCAAGACAGAAAAGTTGCCAAATGAGACAACTCACAAACTGATGGAATACACAAGATTCTTATTCATATGGCCTAAAGATCAAGTTTGGATTTATACTTGTATACATGGTGTACAAGTAAAATGTACTCATTATATGACTATATTCTGTTTCCACCTTACCTGTTGATTAGGGTGTACAGTAGTCCCACCAGACCGGATCTTTCTTCTTGTGTCCTCAGTATTACCTCCCCTTTGTTCATGGTTTCTTGTGGGCACGCTGTGTGTCTGTGACGGACCAGAGGCTACTTTACGGCGGGTTTTAGAGCTAACCAGAGTAGGTAGATGTGACTGATGGGTAGCTCTAAAACAAATTAATTAAATCTATTAATTTGATAATTTTTGTGTCTTTAAGAAAGAGAAGATTAATAGAATTTTCATATTTTGGGGATAAAACTTTCTTTGTGTGAAGCGGGTCCTGGAATCTGTTCAAACTAAGAATGTGGTATCCCAAAATAACGAAAATACTTTAAATCTATGAATTGTTTAATTGCTAAAAATTCTGACAGTATTTTTTTTTTCAAGCTAACAAATATAGAGTCTTGTCGTTGGACCACTTCTCAAGGGATCTTGATGGCAAACCCTCAGAGTAAGTCTAAAAGAGGTTTCACACTTTTTTTCCAATTGTCAGTTTACTGTAACAAAATCCATCTTATAAGTTTATTATATTATGGTTATGCAAAGAACTTAAGGTTTAATCAATCAAGTGGTGGCATGCGAATACAACATGATGTTGTCTCCAACAGCCAGCTCTATACCATGTACGAAAAAACAATTCCCTAGTTAACACCAACTGAAATGGTGAATTCCATTAAAAAACCCTTTGCATGTAACAACCTGAATTCACATACTGAAAAGTTGTCCAATTAATTAGTTCATAGTTGTGCTTACCCTTTGGTAGAAGCCGCTTCCCTTCCAACCATCCCTATCGTAGTGATACACTTTGAGCTCCCTTGGAACAGTTGAGTTTTCTTAGACAATTTGGTAATAGACTCTCTAACTTGCCCGGCAGCATCAGGTGTCTTCAATTCTAAAAGAACCAAATCTAGCACATGTCCTTATACGTTTAGAGTTAGTTATTATGAATGGTTGACCGTTTTATACTGATGCACAAATACTGGCTTCCTAAAATTCATTATTTCCTTTAGTCATTGAGTTGAATGTTCACTGTGGAAATCTCAGAGTTTACATGAAGTTTGGTTTGGTTGGGGTTAAAGCCATAGTTACATCTATTTCACTCATATTACAGCATGCCACAAGGATGAAGGAAATCCCCCTCGACACCACTGCCAACAAACAAACACAGACAGAACAATCACAGAACAGATTCAGCTCTTGTAAAATGGGACAGATTAAAATTTATAATGCCATGAATCAAACTTTTACTTGTGTACCATGATACTACCATCACAAAATCTTGGTTGAGCAGTATTTGTTTACCTTGCTCTGGGGTGACTTTAGTTGAAAACTGCTCGGGTGTGTTCTGATCAGCATCCTCAGGAGTGAAAGAAATGGGCGGGGTGGGAGGCAAAAGATCAAACACAGGCTGTAAACAAACAAACTATGTATATCAAAACACATCCAAATAGACTGCTTGTGGATGCAAAGCTATAACAAAATTCTCAGACTTGATTGATCAATTGATTGATGGATTGGTGTTTTGTGGCGTGCTTGAGAGTATTTCACTTATATGATGACGGTGTGTTCCAACAATAACTGAAACTAGCACAACCAAGATGTGAAGTGTTTCCATAATGCTGGAAAGTTCATTTTCTGCCTAAAAGTTGTTTGTTTCATTGGGGATTACCATTGTACTTAAGCGTATTTCACTTATATGAGAATGAATTGTCCACTTCACACTGTCTCTTGCCCTATTACAAGGAAGAGGGGCGAAAACTTGTTTAAAAAAAAAACAGCGATTGCCGGGGCCACATCATGTGACTCATTCATATACCTGAGGATCAACCGGGAGAATCGATCCTGTGAGCGGCACACCATTCTGCTCAGCCATAATCCAGGTTCTCTAGACCCCATTCTGCTAGATCATAACCCATGTTCTTTACCCCCCATTCTGCTCTACCATAATCCGGGTTAAATAATTGCATTCTGCTCGATCATAATTTGGGTGCTCTACCTCCATTCTGCTCCACCATAATCCAGCTTCTCTACCCCCATTCTGCTCAACCATAACCCGGGTTCTCTACCCCCCATTCTGCTCCACCATTATCCAGCTCCTCCACCCCCATTCTGCTCGACCATAATCCGGGTTCTCTAGCCCCCATTCTGCTCAACCATAATCCGGGTTCTCTAGCCCCCATTCTGCTCAACCATAATCCGGGTTATTCTGCTCGACCAAAATCCGGTTTCTCCACCTCCATTCTGATCGACCATAATCTAGGATATCTACCCCCATTCTGCTCTACCATAATCCGGGTTCTCTACACCCATTATGCTGGACCATAATCCGGGTTCTCTACCCCCATGCTGCTGGATTATAACCCAGGTTCTCCACCCCCATTCTGCTCAACCATAGCCCAGACTCTCCACCCCCATTCTGCTCGACCATAATCCGGGTTATCTACCCCCATGCTGCT
>JARFOD010161028.1:0-12000 GCA_031763545.1 Mopalia muscosa | reverse complement strand
TTTGAATTGTTTGCAACAAGTCATACATAAAAAGGTACAGTGTTTTGTTTAAATATAATTTTAGTCGAGAAACGGGCTTGTTCGGGGTGTTTTTTTGGTATAAATCCGCTTAGTACTTTGGTGGATGTCGACGCATGCTCGACAAAACATCCGGCAGTTAACATTACAGGTTTTCTTGTCATATTATTGCTTCCATTCACATCTGAGATAGCTGTACTGGTACGGAAAGTGTCGAAGGATGTTCCGACATGAACAGTTGTGGGAGATGTTTCTATCTTTCTTTTGTCAGCTACCAGATTTACATACAAATTTTTTTTGAGTTAATGATCAACAGTCAATTTTTTAATAATGTATTAATTTAGATTTTCTTGTGTCTGATTTGTTACAGATTGTCCACTTCTTGCTCGATCTTGCTTAATAAAGTTGGGAACCAAGAGAAAAACTCCAAACCACCTTCCCGTCAAAACCTACAGACAACTTGAGTAAGTCTCTGATCTATATGTACCCATTGTCCATTGGATACTTCAAAGCACATCAAAGAAGTCACGGCAGAGGGGGCCCTTATTCATACTGAAATTAATTTCACATTTAAGTAATACTGAAATTTTATAAAGGTTTCCAATGCTGCAAATTGATTATTTAATGTACTAACACAGTAGTGTATTAATATAGTATAGAATACACTAATTATAAATAACTTTTCCTTTTCATTGAATCAGAAAGTAAATTACAGTGGTTGGTAGACACTATTTATAGTTCGGCATTTATATTTTTAAACTATCAGAGCCAATTACTCACATCTGCTTTCATCCTGATACTCATCATCAGGCTGCTGCGAAAAACATCCAGCTAACAGCTGATGTACAACATACAGGTCACCCATATCTATAGAATGTCTACGTTCTACAGGTGCTTCTGTGCTCACTGCTTTCAACAAAATCCAAATAATAATAACATCTCTCAACATGAAGAATAATAATTTACATTTTTTTTATTTCTCTCGTAATATTTTACCAGTTTATTTACAATTTCACCTATAAAATTAACAATCTCAATTTAAAAATAAAATCTTTGCCTGGGAGTCGATTTTTTAAGTTTAACTACTCAATGCATTGGTACTTAGCGCCAAGCTTTAAGGCTATTTAATTTACTAATAAATAAGCTTAACTGACTACAATGTACTGAAACACCAAACTAGCACACTTATAAATTAATCGTGAAGTATTTTGCCTGGCTGAGAAGTTTATTTGCTCCAAATGAAACACGTTTCCCGACACTCTAGGACATGATGTCCTTAGCCTGAGGGCTTTAATATGGGGAGAGCCGTTTTAGTATCATTACAATTTTAAATTTTTACAAACAGGTTTCTGTCATGCTACAAATAGATCTCAGGTAAAAAATATTTTACTTGAATATATGCCGCCACCTTTCAGAATTATTTGATAACTTTTGCTACTCATATGTACAAGGTAAGTGTCATTGGTAATGGTTTAGTGTCTTCTTTATTATAAAATTGTACCCATATTTCCACGTTCCTTAGATCAGCTGATACATGCTATAGTATAGTGATGGTAGTCTTTTTTTATAGGTTGGCCCTGCTATGGGTTTTGATCTGAACATTTTTTCCACAAAGTTAATAATTATAAAGCAAAAAAAGGATTTATAAAAATATTGCACTGGGTACATATAAATGTATGCAATTTAACATTCCTTGTCTTGTACATACTACATACAACAACTCGTGCCATATCTTGAAATGTGTATTGGGTATAAGGCAGATAAAGACATGACAACAGTATGATTAATCTCCTATTATGTCCAGTAAATTGGTAGGTTATTTCATATTATTCTTCAATACTACATAATTACTTGCCTTATCAATAACAACCCAGAGATAAGGATGTAATTGAAAAGTGAGTTCAGATAGAAGGAGGTATATTTTTTCATTAAATCCAAACTCCTGCCATAGTGTGATTAATATATTATTATATAAAGTTTAATTGCTAAAAGAATAGAAATGGTAATATGTGTGCCATGAGAAGCCATCATAACAAAAATCAGTATAATATGATTGTTTGCTTGAACAGGGTTTAAAGCCATACTTGATGCTATTTCAGTTATATGATGATGGTTTGCCTGCTTCTTACTCTACAGAGGCCTCGAAAATACTGACCCCAACTATTGGATGAGACACCTCATTTCGCCCTATAATAGCGGAGGCTTACTGGGGTACTCAAACTAATGAGGGGCACAATGATGGAGAATCAGGTGACTGACACGCTAATCACAGAGAGCCCATCATACCGTAAAGCCAGCAAGATAAATAACGAGAGAATCACAATAAGCGTCACCAAGTGTGTTAGTCATTATGAAAAATATAGGTGAAAACATGTTGACAAGCATTAGCATAGTATAAAGCATACGAAACGACAACATCACAATTATGTGAAGCAATCAGGCCTAACCTAAACCTAATAAGAAACCATTAAAAACAAGATAACGTGATATCACTCTGGCAAGCATCGGCGTATTAGTACTAAGTCAGTACCTGTATGATAAACATCAGAGTAATATGAAACTAAAATATAAATCATCTTAATAACATGAAGTCATTAAAACCAGAAACAGCATACCAGTAATTTGAAGTCATCATTAAAAAACTTCCATAATACCACTCTAGCAAACTTTAGGAAACTATAAAGCCTGTACATTGTTTGTTTGTTTGATTGGTGTTTAACGTCGTACTAAAGCCTGTACATACATGCATGCTAAGCATCAGAGTAAATATGTCCCCCATAATAATCTGTGTCAGTGATAACAAGTCATTATAACAAGCATAAGCATAATATTGATAGCTAAGATATACACAATAATAAGTACATGTACCTATCATGAAAATATTAGCAAACTGATCGCAAATGATATAGGATATGTATACTGTATATGGAGGCATTCAGGATTTACCATCAGACACTGGTTCCTCATCTGATGAAGCAGAAAACACAAAGCTTTCTATCTCTGACCTAAAGTCTAACTCAAGCTTCACAACGGGTGAAATTGTGCGCATTTTAGCCATTATGAGAGGTTTCTTTATGGGTGAGGCTGATGGTGTGGACGTCTGCATAGCTAGAGTCATGAACAATGATGATAATTAAAATTAAACAATGAACAACCTATTGATCAACATGCACATTTTTGCCTTATACATAATAAAAGATAATCAGGGATTGAATAGAAGTCCACTTTGGGGACTTCAAAGGGCTGTCAAATTTTGATAAATACAAAAATTCTTTAAAAAGCACTCGCAAAAATGCTTTCTATTAATGCCTCCTGAGACGAGTTCAGTAGGCAGGTGTAAATCAGATACTGTCAGTAAGCTCCGTAAACTATGTCTTGTTTGTTTAGTTGGTGTTTGAGGTAACTGATGGCTCCAAATTGACAAACTTTTTGGGGGGCCTTTCATGTCAAGTTAAACATTAAAACTTTATAATGCTGAAAAATTTATTTCTTAATACTAATTTTAAATAGTTAAACTTTGAGCCTTTAATTTAGTTTTCCAGTGAACATATTGAGTGAGTAATTGATAAAGTGTTGGAGATAAATGAGAAGACATTTTCGTCATCTGCTGAGGTGTAATTCCACTGTTGAATGAAGATATCAGACTTCTCAATAGGTTTGTTGAAATAGGCTTGACAATTTTGATAGATCACATGTAGACTGCTTGTTTGTTTTATAGGGCTTTAACATTGGACTCAGGGTATTTCCTCCACATGACAACAGATTGTCAATTCCCACTGTCCTTGCCTTATTACAGTGGAAAACTAGGAGGAAACTTCGTGAAAACCACCCTTGTGATTGCCACAGCCAAATTGTGTGTCTCACCCATAGACAGACGGACTCTATCCCATGAACAGTACATCCAAGTAGGATAAGAAAGTGCAGATGTTAACTACTTTACCAAGGCGACTGAATTGATAATCAATCCATAAACATCTATTTTGGCTGATTCTCAATAAAAAATTTCATATCTTGAATATGATTTACCAAAGAAACCTTGTAATAGATTATAACCTGTGCATCAAAAGGAAGACTTAGTTGAGCAGTAAGTTTTCAAAATGTTTCCTAAATGATATAGCTTGTACTAAATAGTAATCTAAAAATCTTTATTGAATACTTTTATTTAAATAAATCATAAACAAACAACTAATGACTTATAAGCTTCT
This sequence comes from Mopalia muscosa, assembly GCA_031763545.1. Lineage (NCBI taxonomy): Eukaryota > Metazoa > Mollusca > Polyplacophora > Chitonida > Mopaliidae > Mopalia > Mopalia muscosa. The sequence goes on along the minus strand of JARFOD010161028.1, from coordinate 7,777 downwards.
GCCATTTTATAATTATATGTTTTCAAAAATATATATTTGGGTTTATTAATAGTAGATTTCAGTAGAAAGAAATATGTCAGCTGAACTTGGATAGAGAAAACCTCAACAAAAACACAAAGCAGGCATTTAGAGAATCTGATATAAAACAGAGATTTCAAATTATGATATTACAACAGAGGGACTATCACTTTGCAAACAAACATTATCAACTTACGACAAGGGAGGGACAATCAATAATTTTTAATATGGGCAGAATAGGTAATGGCGCAAATTAATAGTATTTTGAATTTTGTTTCCCACTGGCATGACATATTATTTTTGTGGAAAATAACAATTTTCAGCAAAGCAATATTTTATTCTGTAAAAAACCCAAAACAACCCACAATGTTAAAGTTAAGGCAGGCTGCCCTACCTAACCATAAAGTGCCACTTTGTTTTGCAAAGAGTTATGACTTTTTAAACATAAGGAACCGCCGTATTAAAGTGATAGTGAAAGTGATAATAGCCCTTATCTAGCCTAAATTCCCACGTGCCATTTTATTATTAAGTATTGCAAGTATATAAATCTCACCTGGGTATGGCCGAGTGCTTTCATCAAAGGAGCCCTCACTGATGTTTGCGTCACTGTATGTGTCTCCGTTGACCATACCGTCAAATGAGTCGTACCCATGTCGTCGGGCGTTTTCAAAGTTCATCCTTCGCTCAAATAGAGAGGTGGAGCCAGGTGTTCCCTTATCCCTGTCACAAGCAGTAATACACTTATAATAATGCTAAAAATAACCAACAATGTGTTTCTGTGTTTGTTAATTGATGGACTTATAATAATGCTAAAAATAATCAACAATGTGTTTCTGTGTTTGTTAATTGATGGATGGAGGACAGATTGATTGGGGTTTAATAACATACTTATATATCAACAGACTCTAATGGCAGCATGTCCCCAAAATGGGTCAAGAAAACCATTCTTCTATGCTCCTCTAAACTCCTGGTCACAACAGGAGAATGCCAAAATGTACAGTATTGTGATTCATTAAGCAAAGATATCCCTAGTTCACAACCTAGAGAGTTCCAAGCAAGCTACAAAGATATCTATTATTTTGTTTCAGGGCTGTAGTCATTGTGACACAGCCCTGTGAAGTTGTCTCCCAGTTCTTGTCGAACAACTGTGGTTTTATCCAGGAAGAATGCTTACCTGGGAGAGAAGAATTCCTGGCACTGTACAGGTAAACTCAATCTCATGAACTCCAGACGTACTTTCTCCAGTGTGCCAAATGTCTTAGAGGAGACCTTTAGACATGGAGTCACACTACTCCTGTCAAATTTAATAAGAAAAAAAAACTTTAGTCACCAATAGTTTTTACCAAATTTAGCTGGCGGTTTGTGTTACTAATCACAGCTACATAGATTGCATTAAATCTATTTTTCTATTTGGACTAATAAATAATATCCCATAGTGGCATACAAAGCATTTCAATATAAAATCACATTTGGAGAGTAAAGACAAACATGTGGATGGGATTGAAAATGATCTCTTTTTCTCTAATCCTTGGGAATAATGTAGAGAAGTGTTATATACAATGAAAAGTATAGTACAATGTGAGCTTTATGACCCAGTTCTAACTTACCCTCCAGGTACCCTTGACACATGTAATCTTGGCTGATTAGAACTGATAGGCGTATACAGCGGCAGACTTTTGTTATACCACAGTGGTAGGCGACGGGTCATGTTCCTGGACATAAATACAAACAGTGGATAAACAGTTAATATATGCATAATGGATTCATAAAATAATAAATAAATCCACTAATAAATTTACAGATAATTCAAACATAACCATACACTTTTGTTATATGTCAAAATATAACCATACACTTCGTTATATGTAAAAATATAACCATACACTTCGTTATATGTAAAAATATAACCATACACTTTTGTTATATGTAAAAATATAAAGACTGTTTTTGGCATCATACTCAAAGGTATTTCACCAAGACAGTTGTGTAATATGAAAGAATTTAGAGACTGTGAACAGAATAATACTCATATGTACAGTGTACAGGACTACAATATTTTGTTTTTTGAAAGACAGAAAGGATTTTGAATAGAATCACTCTTAAAAGAATTTTACTTTTATCACAACAAACTTTTTTAATGTGACTGACTATATGGACCCTGAATAGGATTATACTTAAAGCTATTTCCCTTATATGACTACACACTATTGTTATTTGAAATATACAAACCGTGTTTATATCACACTCAAGGATATTTCACTTATATGACTTCACCCTTTGTAATATGACAGATTATTTAGACTGTGAATAGGATCATAATCAAAGCTATTTCACTTATATGACTACAAACTACAAACACTATATGGAGAGTTAATAGGATCCTACTCAAAGGTATTTAAATATGACAACTCAGAGAGTAAACAAATGTTCATCGAGTTAGTACACTGAAGGGTTCAACCACCTATGCAAAACCTATGCTTTAGCTCTGAGAGAACCAGGGCAACGGGGAGCTTACTTTCATTAGCATGTCGCTTCAGTGTGAGGTATCAACAAAATGATGATTATCACTGATGCTACTAGACTTACACACAGAACGGTTCATATCCCTCCTGCAAACCACAGCAAGTAAAGTACTTCAGAGAATTCACATCCTACAAAGTAAAATAATCCGTTTCAATAGACAGTTTAACAAATGCATATTGGCAAACAACAAATTTAGGGCAGGCTGCTCAGATATGAACTTATTAAAACTAACTGTTGCTTCATGATCTTCACTTGATCAGGCAAATAAAGTAACAAGAAAGGAACCCAAAAATGTCATGTAATGATATGTGTGAGGATGTAGGCTCAATTCATTTTGGTCTTAGCATATGGATTACTTAGTCTTTCACTCTCATTCAGGAAGCAAGAAAGGATGCCCTTATGATCCCCTTACCTTATTATTCATAGTATATAGATAAAAACTCATTATTACCTGGCCAAAGTTTAGTTTACCCTGTTGTTTTGAAGCAAGTGTCATGGCTGGAACAAAACCTGAACAATAAAAACAGAATAGAATAGATACAGCATTGGTAAAAATAAGTATCATCATTAGAACATTGACATTTTTTATCTGAAACAAGCTGCATGAAAATTCCAGTGCAGCTATGCTTTTCAGTTACTTTAAATTGATCATCTTATAAAAGATTTAAATAAAGGTTACTTGTTATATGATTTGAACTCCTATAGATATATGTAGCCTTTGAATAGCTGTTGTATTCATTACAAATCTATTTTACTGCATGCCTGTAGGCCTGTGCTGTTGGGGAGAGCGGTCAGAATGGGGTTACGACCCATGGTTATGCAAACTTAATTTAGGCGGACCTATTTATATGTTTCTCAAATTGTTTGCAGTCTTCATCTATAATTGCATTTTGCTTCTGATTTTGACAAATTTTGTCATCTGATAATCAACAAAGTTGGTGTTTTAAAGCAATTTTGCTGTATTTTTCACCAAGGCACATTTATGTATTTAAAAACTCAGCAAAAAAAGCAGGAAAATGCAAATGTTAGGTTATCTCACAAAATTTTAGAGGACAGATTTTGAGGTTATGCCGGAAAAGATTACAGCACAGGCCAGATATTACTGGCACTGGTAGCAGAATTGTATCCAATTAAATGGTAACAGTTATAGTTTTGCTCTTAAAAGTATTTCACTTTCCCAGATTTTTAGTACAAAACTGAAAGAATAAACTTTTATCTGACCTTCACTGGTATCCACTCCTCTGAAGGCAATTTCCTGACCCAAAGCATCCATCATTAACTCTCCATTCAGAGAAAATGCTTTAACAAACAAAATAATCCATTAAATATTGTTTAATGACATCATTAACATTGTACAATTAGAGGAGTAAGAGAAAATTAAACATGTAAATTGAAAGAAAAAGTTTACATGTAAAAGTCTGTCTTTTCAACTTGCTTCAATAAGAATATAACACACATATGTATGTGTGTATATATATATATATAAGAACACCAATTATCCTAAGTATTAGTCACGCAACATATTTATAGGTTATTTGAAAAAAGTAAAAAGGATTGATTTTTACATTATTCCAGAAAGCCTTACATCCCAGACATGACAATCAGACACAGCACAAAGAAAAAAACCAAAAACAGATTGGATTTAAGTTGCCCCTTTAATTCTGAAAGCTCCCTTTTATACCCTTCATTATTTTGTTTTAAAGAGTGTCTTGAGTTGTACGATACTATGCAGCAAACAAATCTCATTGCTTGATTAGTATTTGAGTACTTCTTACACAATCTATTGATTGGTGTTTTACGCCGTGCTTTTTTTGTGCTTTTCGTTTATTTGACTGCAACCTATTCCAACAATAATGGACACTAGCAAAACCAATGTGTAAAATGTTTTCATGATGTTGGTAAGTTAATCTTTATCCAATGATAAGAAGGCAGCATTGGAAGTCTTCAAACAAACACAAAAAATGCTGTATACAATTGCTTTGCATTCCACGGCTGACACTTTAAAAAAAACTTAAAACAGGCGGACCTAGTCAGAGAGCTGGAGTAGAGGATTATTAAACACAATCATACAATGAAATATTTAATAGTCTGTTAACAGGAATACATACAGATAGTTTTATCCTGTAGGTCCAACATACATCCTATGACATCTCCAACTTGCCACATCTTCCCATAGGGGTCCGGTCCTTGATGCCATTTACGAGCCTATTCAAATACAATTAGAGAAATTCCTATCACAAATAGTACTACAGTTATAGAAATTCTCATCACAAACAGTTTGTTTGTTTGTTTGATTGGTGTTTAACAACATACTCTAGGGTATTTCACTTATATGACGACGGATTGTCCACTTCACACTGTACACGATTGCTCGAGCCACAACATGTGACTTGCTCATATACCTGATGGTTGAAAGGCGGACCCGAACCCCTGAACGGTAAGTCGAAGCATGTTCAGTTTAGGAAGCGCACTCGCTACCATTGAGCCACAGGCCTATCACAAACAGAAATACAATTAGGCAAATTCTGCTAATTTACGTTCTATTTTTGGCCATAAATGAAGAAAAACCTATCTATATCATACCTTCATCTTATTTCTATCAATGTTTCTAATTTACTTGCATGAAAGAATCCAGTGTGGTGATAATATGTGGAAAATATGTTTTGCAGAAAAATGTTTTATGTGACGATAATTTTTAGGATATCGATTGTTGGTTTGTTTGATTGGGGTTTAACCCCCGCGATTGCTGGAGCCACATTTTGTGACTCACTCTTAACCTGAGGGTCAACAGACGGACTCGATCCAGTGAACGGTACATGGAAGTAGGGTGAGAAAGGGCACTTCCTAACCAGTAAGCCAAGGGTCTTTAAGAATATTGAGAACCACCAAAAGTTATCATACAACTCACTGTGCAGCCATCAAATGAATAGGACAATCCATCCAATCCAAGCTCTTGATTGGAGTCACATGACTTAGTGGCCCAACCCACCTTCATTGAGCCTGGGGTTAGAACTTCAAACTCGTAGTACCTGAAAATGAATTCAAAAATCCATTATGCACTATAATGCCACAAAAAAGTTATTTTATTTAAGGTGTGCATCTAAAAAGTAAGACAACATACCTTTAACAATTTTCAATCTAATTATTATTACTTTGATGTAAATTATACAAGGTACTCACCATTTGCCTGATGTCACGGCATACGTCACCTCAGCTCTGAATGTTTGAGTGAGGTTTTTAACAGTCTCACTTTCTCTGGAAACAACTGAAATTTAAAAAAATGGGGAACTTTAGGTGGTTATTTTGAAGGTATATAATTTGATTACATATCGACTGAAAGTCTTGGTTTTTACAATAGTTCATGTATGAATAATTATTTTTTTTTCTGTCTTTTAGAAAGTGACAATTAACAGTATTTCCGTTTTTTTTGGATAACACTTTCTTATTTAGAACATATACCTGTTCAATAATTTTGTAGGTTGAATCCCGTTCGGGAATCGAACCCAAAATTTCTGAACAGGTATATGTTCTAAATAAGACAGTGTTATCCCAAAATAACGAAAATACTACCAATAGTTCATGTAATCTGTCTTGTAGCACTAAACTGCAAATAAAATTGAACAGACAGAATTAAAACTTGGGTGTTGTTAATTATCCTTACATGACAAAGATATTAAGAAATTTAATTTTTAGAGTAAAAAAAAAGTTTAGCCTCATATCACTAATAAATATGTTTTATTTGTATTCTAACAGAACATGACATCTAAAACAATTATACTTGTACATGTACCAGAATATAGAATAACATGCAAATCTCAATACCTTTTGATCTATGAGGGAAAACAATTCCATCGCACATTATTAGTTTTATAGGGCATTACTTTTACAAACAAAAATTAAAAAAAAAAACAAACGCTGTTTAATAAAAACTACAACTATTTGTGAGAAAACAGAGCATGTTACATTCAGGTGTAGGTTAATTTGTTTAAATGTTGTTTTTTTTCCCTGTACTTTATGTTATTTTGCTCATAGGATGCCATGCCAGCCAGATGGGACAATGGCAGTACAAAGACAGTTCAGCTTTCTATTGCCCTTTAGGGACTACCAGGGCAACAGGAAAATCCCTCCTACTGTCCCCTATGTTATATGAAACAATCACAATGAATAATAACGAACGAACAGAGCAACACAATACACATTCTCCTGTTATATCCTGTAATTATTATACAAAGTCTCTAAGCTACTGACCATTCTTCTAGGTGGACTTCTTTATTCACACAATTTCAATACTACCTAAGACTAATTAAACAGGTAACATCACGTCTCACACCACTTTGATAGGACAATAACCATACAGATTAAAGTTGTGTTGGTATTACCTCTCTTTTGTGGCAAAAGTGCCATAATTCGACCCAACAACTTACTTCCTTGGAAGGCAAAGTGCAAAATAAGGCAGTTTACATAGATAAAGAGTCATGGTTTATATTATTAATACAACTCCAAATTAATTCATTTGTTGGGTGAATAAAAACACAAACTCAAGTGTATGCAACTCCTAAGAATTTTTTTTTCAAATCTGAACACATTATGAAAATTTTATTATAGAAAAAATCTGACCCCGCAATAGCTATAGGAGCATTTTTATTCTGTTTTGTGTTAATCTGTCCAGTTTCAACCACATAGTGACTATTTATTTTATTTTGTCAGGTTATAAAATGGTCACATCTACATATTTGTATCACTCTTAACTGTCATGTGAGATTCAAACATTAACTGATTGATTAGTATTTTATGTAGTTAGTTAGCTTGCAAATAAAAGATCTGGAAATTAAATTAAATAAAAAATTAAACTAAAAAACTGTGTTAACGTTTTGACAAGTTAGTGGATGCAAAAAAGTATTTCATTTGGGTGAGTATATACTGTTACCACAGTGCAATGGAAAAAGTCAAAAATATTTTTAAAGACATAGTATAAATAAAAGAACTATAGATTAAAATTGGTGAAAACGTGTTAGATATAAATTTGTGTTGTTTCATTCTGGCAGTGTAAAGCAACAAATTATATGTGAAAACATACCGTCTCATACTAGGCTTTATATGCAATTCTCTAAAAAAAAATTAAAGAAATCAGTATTCTGCACAAGAACTTGTTGGTGTGAACTGTTGATAGCAGTTGCAGTGTTAGTAAAGCAAGCCCACACACCTTCATGCAAACTAGAATTACCACTTTCTGCTA
>JARFOD010161017.1:0-12001 GCA_031763545.1 Mopalia muscosa | reverse complement strand
AACTCCCAGAGACAAGTTTCTAAATAAACCTTAATCTCGAGTTGTGTTATGGGTAACCTACAGACATCTCGAGAGAAAGTAATGACCATAAATATATACATACATGTATATATAGCTTTGCCCTTTTTGCATTTATAATAAATGTATATAGCCAGTACGTATACTACAACTTGATGAAATAGTAAGTAATGAATGCAGAGGGTGTAAAAAGTTATTTTACAAATAATCCGAAAAGAATCAGTAAGAATGACTTAAGGCAATAATGCACTTAATCTGGTCCCAGTGTGTGTTTCTCATGGATATTCGAGTCTGAACAAAAAAGAATTGAAGAAGTTAATATAATACTATGGCATTTTTACTAAAAGGAAGTAATAGTGTGAGCTGCAGAATTTGCCAATCATGAAATAGCAAACAAACGAGTTGTTTAGATCGAGGTTCTAACGCATATTGAGCTGACAGTCAATAGTTAGGCACGGGTGCTCGAGTTGCTTGTATGAATCACCTCGAGGGTTTATATCAACTTCAGTTGAGTTATGTCACTTCGGTGGAGTAAATGTTTACGTTCGATATTCTCGGAGGTCTTATGAAACTATGTTACCGTCGTAGGTCCATGTGCATTTACATTACTTCCTAGGATTTAACATGGTTTTAACGACTGGTAATGTATTTTGGTCAAATCTTCGTTGATAAAGACCCATCCGAAATCATTTAGATTTTTTAGCTTGGATCTTGCAGAGTTTTATTGTGATCTTTTTCTATAAGACACAAACTTGACGATGATCTGTCTATGATCCTTACTGGTGAAATGAGATCTCGATACATCACATCCTAACAACTTGACATCTAACCCTTGAGCTAGTCAGATAACCGCTGAGTCTGTCGTCTCCTAATCTTTACATTTTAATCCAGAAATTCTAAGGTATTCGCGCCTGGAATACTGTTCGGCCTTATCGTGCAGTTCTATATTTTCTTCTTTAAGATCCTTAACAGTATTATCCGTTCTCAGTTGGTCAGTTTTTAGTTGAATTATTTCAGTTCGTTTATTTTATCGCTATTTCAATTTTATTCATAGCGTCGTAGAGGTCACTTGAAGGATTTGAAATTTTGGTGTCGGTCACCTGGACCATAGCGGGAATATGCTTTCAGGCTAATTGAACAACCTGTCCTAAGGCTGTGTCCAGGTGTTGCTATGCATGCCTGCTTACTAATATGTTACTAATTGAAAGCTTTTTGTACGATGGGCTGGATATTTTGTTCCTCACCTAAGTCGGGCATTTTCAGTCAGAGCTGCTTTGATGTGAAGGTAAAACCTAAAATCAGTTTAAATTGATCTTTTCAAAATTTCTGACCAAATATCAATGCCATGTAGCAACCACTAACGCAATAAATATCCACTAATATAATAACTTTTTATACATATCATTTTTTTTTTTGTCAAAAACCATCTATATACATCTTTAGAAAACTAAATCTATTAAAAATAACCAACTTTATTTTGTTCAAAAATGTTTTGACTTTTTCTTAAATCTTTTTCTTAAATCATCAAAAGTCATATATATACCTATTCAGAACAATAAATCTATGACACATAATCAACTTTACACAAAAGATTTTAGATTTTCCAATCAAATTTGGAAGATTATTACATTAGTGGTTGAAGTCGACACATGCATTTTCAACCACTAATGTAGTAACTTTTTTTATAGACGTCTTCAGAATAGTAAATCCATTAAAAAAAATGTGCACATAATATTTTGAAGATTATTACATTAGTGGTTTAAATAGACACATACATTTTCAATTTTGGTTATTTTTAATAGATTTACTGTTCTAACCACTGATGTAATAATCTTTAAAATTTTAGGCCACCTTGGGGGAGTGGGTGAACCATTTAACACCAGTAGGCCCTGCGGAATACTCACCCGGCTTCCTCGATTGATCGAAAGAGGCAACCGTGGGTTGCACTCCATGTCGGAGGAGAATGAAATCCTGGTGACTGAGTAGCAGTTTAGCTGGCAAAAGGGTGCTACATAAGCCATTGTGCTCCAACACGTCACTTTGGCTCAATATTCTCCTGGAGGGGTGGTCAGATTGGCCCAATCTGATCAATCGGCTGGTCACGTCGAGCCCTGCAATGATCAATTATTAATTCCATCATAATAAGTAAAATCCAAGCTGAACAAAAGTGAAAATATATAAATTAGGTTATTACATCCTACTTTAACTTTTACAACATTGTAGAAGGCGGTGGCTCATGGGTCAATTAAGTGGGAAACACCAAAATATATTCTTTGGTTCTGCTTGGGAACAATTCCCCCCTCAGCAGAGCAGAATTATTATTTGGTCTCCTGTATACCAGCCAGGGGACCCTCGTTACCTGCCACTGCTGGCCACCGCAGGGGGGGGGGGGTCTCACCCTTGACATGGGTGGTGAAACTTTATACTAGATATGATGGCATCCCCTCCCAACTCAATAAACTATGGTAAAAAAAGAAATATAATTAATTTAAATGAAAAAGTCAAAGAAAATTGGTCAAAATTTATAGTAATAAGCAGTTAAAATAAAGACAGGTCTGTAACAAATATTTCACCTTTTGCTATTTAATAACGTTTGATTCAACTACATTGGTCCTTACAGGATGAGTGTAGATACCTTCATCCCCAACCCAACAAGGTGCTTCCTGTGTCAAAAGTTCGAACACGGAAAGAACCAATGTAGAGTTAGTTTGGTATGCTTTCGCTGTGCTGAAGAAAGCCACGAGGGCTTCGAGTGCATATTAAATGCTGTAATTGTGTTGTGATGGCCGCCTCCAAAGACTGTAGTCATTTCACAAAAGAATAGCGAATCCAGGTGATTAAAGCGTTAGTTATATGGAAGCACGGTGCCTTGCCTCTGTCTTGGATGTTCAAAGACCATTCGGGTCCTACGCTCCGCCTCGAAGAAAGTTTCTGTGTCAGTTGCGATACAGACCTCTCTTAAGTGGCCAATTGACGATGAACACCCTTCTGCTGATGACCAAAACACTGGTCAAACAGTCAAAAAATGACTACTTCAACTCAAACTAATTCTAATAAACAAACCCAACTAAAACTAAAGCCACAAACAAAAACTAAAAAAACCCACTAAAACCAACTAAAAAGCCATCTGGTCCGGAGGTTGGCCCTTCCAAGGACACAAGGGATGCTGTTCAAATATTTCAGTTTGAACAGCCAATACATGTAACAAATGTAGAGAGGGTTGGACCCCTCTCTCAGAAGCCATCGACAAATAAATCTCTTGTGTTGAAGACGGTTTCTCTCGACTTCCGCTTTGGAAAGGATGGAGGTAAACATCGGGCCTCCTCACTTTATGGTGGAAAACCAACCCCAATCTGCGCCTTCTAAAAAAGCTCCCGATGGCGACACCAACCATATTCACCCTCGGTTGATGCATCACAGAAAACGCAGTGCTGGTAGTAAGCCAATGCGGAAAAATAAAAAGTTGTTTTTTAACTGATTATACATAGTCTTAAACATAATATTTACATCGTTTTGATACAAAACTAAACATTTTAATATATTTTTATTAACAAATTTTAGCGTTCTTTTTTCAGTTCAATTTGTTTTTTTCTGATGATCACTGCCAAGGGGACAACATTGCTGGCAAAGTTGTCGTCTGAGTTGCTTAAACAGATCGGTCTGTCTGGTGAGGTTAATTCTCCGGAATTATTGTAAATAGCTGTAAACTTAGCTTTAAACAGAATATTTACAATTTTTAGATCCAATTTTAAACTATTTAATGTATACTGATGTATGTCCTATTCGGTTCATTTTGTTTCCCGTTTTGATGTTTGCTTACTAGGAAGCTACAGATTGGAATTTTCTATTTAATATATAAAATGGATATAAATTGAACTTGTTCACAGCGCAGCTGAAATACCACTGAATGTGGCGTTAATCACCAATCAATCAAACATTTAGGGGAAAATCCGAAATCTTTTGTTTAAAGTTGGTTACTTGTCATAGATTTATTATTCTTAAGAAGCATATAGATGACCTTTGATGAAAAAAGCGATGTTCAAAGAAAACAAAAATTAAGAAAAAAAAGCAAAATATTGTGGGAAAAAAGTTGAAATTTGGTTGTCTTTAGTTGGTTATTTTTAATAGATTGACTTTTTAAAGACGTAAATAGATGATTTTTGATGAAGAAAGGGGTTTCATAACACACACACACACTTCCCAAAACCTTTCCGTGCTTGCTTGGTAGCAATTGGAATATTTATACATAATTTGTTCATAAATGTGTCTATATGTATGTTTTAAGTAAGTAAGTAAATCGAACAATTGTGCATATTCCTAGTTGAAATTACAGTTAAATTCCTTCCCACTGTTTTGTCTTTCAACAGAATGACGCCCACAATCGGGTACAGAGTTGAATTCATTCCCACTCTTTTGTCTTTCAGGAAAATGAAGCCTACAATCACGTATAGAGGTTTACAGGACCGTGACGTAAGTCAAGTAAGGCAAATACTGCATTACGTATTTTTTAGTCCCCAGGGTGGGGACCCGATCTCACAGAGGTTAAAGTACGAGGTACCGCGAGAGACAGAACGTTGTGTTGAAGCTATTATACTAGGCGCTCGTCTTGATGGGGTCTCCGTTGTGGCCGTTAAAGAAGAATCGGGAGAAATCGTGGGGCTTTCGCTCTGCAACCATATCACTCCCGAAAATTCGAGACAAATTGTCTTGCCCAGTGACAATAAGGACACAAGAAAGATGTGGGTTACGTTAGACATCTTGGGCCAGGCACAAGGTGATGTTGATGTTTTTGAAATGTTTAAAGTGTCGAATTATGTAAGTATCCTTATCCTAGCTGTCAAACCAGGAAACAGGTGCTTGGGAATTGGCAGAGGTCTTGTAGAAAATTCTTTGGAATTCATTAAAGCGAAAGGTGCTACTGTGGCCGTCAGCACCAGTACTAGTTTGCACAGCAAGTACATTTTCGACCATTTAGGCTTTGAAACCATTAGTGAACTACGCTATCACGATTATATGATGGATGGAGAAAGATTGTGCACAGAATCCGGGATAAATGGACACACACTTTGTTGTTTTTGCGCCAAACGTCTATAAAGCTGTAAAAAGAATTGAATATATATGTCAAAGTTACTGTTTTACCTTGAATGATGGTTAAATACACTGTTAGCACACACGCTTAAAATTTACAGCACACTTTCTAAGATAAAATGATATCAGCAAATATTACTGTAAAATTACAACATTTTTGCCCTGCAGTTTTACAGTTGTTATATTCATAAAAGCTGCAAATTAACAACATTAACAACAGTTATTGTACAGTGTTATTAAGATAATATAAACAGTTATATAACAGCTCCGTTCACCGCATCTGTATGTAAGTTTACAGTAGGTCCTGTTGCTCAGCTACACTCATTGCCTGATCATAAACAGTGTCAATATTTCTCCTGTAATCTGGTAAAACCTAGTAAGTCATGTTTTGGTGAAAATTGAGTAAGACCCATTTTTGGACTTACTGGGTTTTCCCCCTACATTTAATACTATAAAAATGCATACTGATCTGGAATAAACTAACAATTAAACTTGCTAGGTTTTTCCAGATCAGTCTACATGACATATATAGCATACTAGGTTCTTCCAGATGAAAAACTGCCAACAGGGAAGAGTCTTGCACATCCTGAAACAAAACAGTTTCTCTTTGTTTTCTCAAATTCGCATTCAATAGACTTACTAGGTTATATTACAGGAGCTATGTCGAAATAGATTCCCAACATGGCGTAACGTCATCTAATAGTGGATTGAGTTTGATAGCGATTCGGGCAACCGGGTCCAGGAGCCAGTTGCTCGACAGACTATTAGTAGCTTAAACCAGTTTTAATCGCTAATATAGAGAATTGAAGATAGGCCTTCAACATGGCGCAACGTCAATTAATATAGAGGATTCAATTTAATAACGCTTTGAGCAACCGGTTCCAGGTGGCCAACGGGGAAAACCAGATCCGCAGATCTGGGACGAACATAGCTCCAGCATGTCTTCGTTTTAAAATATAATCAATTCTACTTCCTACGTCGTAACTTTGATTCTAAGATACATCCGGGCCATCTTATTTAGCACTTCTTTTATTTGCTGGTCTGTGGCATACGTCATTCTACAATTTGGCGGAAGTTATCTGAAGACATCGATCCTATCAACATGCTGGACCAAATTTCTGTGGTAAAATGAACTGTGATAATCGATGACTCCGATCCCATAGAGACTTATATATAAAGGCTGTATCATTAGGGACATTTGCCAAACGTCTTAAAATGAAGCTCTAGATATAGTTGGTATGAAAGGGTCCTTGTATCGCCCATTAATTCTGTTGGCGTTGACTTCCAATGATGCAAACATTAATCAATGATTGTGTTCGTTTGGTTTGTTTGATGGGTATTTATCGTCGTATCTGAGGTCATTACGCTTATATGACGATAGGTATCTGAGTCAAAATTAATTCATTATCTTATTACGAGTTGCTACTATATTTTACTATGTAATTTTTGTATACCGGTACTGATAAACTAGTGTATTGGTATAATGTATCTCGCAACAATTCCTAACACTGCCATAAATTTCTTTTGGTGTCTGTGTTTAGGATTGTCTCTAAAGTTGGCTGAGAGATGCCCATATGCTTATCAGCAGAGCTTAGATAGCAATCATGTTATCGCGAATAAATCATATTGAATTGTGGTTTTAAACACAGCCTGTATATGGGGCATAGGCCTACCGGAATTTCACGTCATTGTATTTATTAAGTCGCACGGATACTATAGACTCATTTATTTCATAATTTCTAATTACATTAACATACATCTATGTTCAGTATATGTGCTGACCAACACCCTATTGGCTAATTCATTCATTCGTTCGTTCGTTTGTCCTTTCCAAATGCATCATTACCTCCTTGTCGGCAAGGCGCTCGTGTTGTTTACAGGTAAATTGAACAAACGAAAGGGTCTGATTTAGTGTCACACGAACACAATTAGCTTGGCATTTATTTCCAAACAAGTCTTCACCTGCAAATCAATGAATCGATTACCAGCGCTTAATGTGTTTCTCTAAGACGGCAGGCCTACATGGGTACGTTTCGTTCGATAACAAAGCTCAAAATAGTGCAACCAAAGAGCTTAATGTATTTATACCGTATCTCATGTTTTTGATGATCGATAACTTCTTATAAATCTGTAGACTCCGTCGTCGACCAAATAGTGTTTTACGTCAATTACTGAACACTTTCATTACAAATACTATTGATTATCTATCTTCTCTAGTTAGCATAGACATTGAATCTTATATTTACCCAAAGAGCATAAAAATTGCATAATAGAAATTGTTGTACGTTTGGAGAATTATTTTGTTCTGATTGGTCGAAAACACGTCACGTGGTATTTAACACACCATGATGTTGCATAATTTCTGTCGATAATTCTTCTCTTCTCGTCAAAGTTACTTTACAAAATAAAGTGTCGAAAAGTCGAGCAAACATGAAATTCTCTGTGTTTGGAATTACACTACTTATGTATTATCTCCTTTTTAATCACCTGAAAATATTCTCCAGGAAAGCATATGTTTTACCCAGTTACAGTGTTCTCTCGTAAAGCAAAGAACGGTACGCTTTATACAGGGTTAGAATTGAAGTCTATTTCGCCAGTTTTTAACGCTTACAAAGTTGTCCGAAACACCGGAATAAATACATTCAGTACAGTTAAAATAGGAATGCATGTTTGAGAATGGAACTTTATCATTTTTCAGCTCGTACTTAAAATATCCGAGTTGATAAATGATGATGTTTTATTCCTTAAACATGCAATATGTGTATACCATTTTAGGGTATTTCTACCATTTGATCGACTGCCATTTTCCATTTTCCTTTCACATGAATGTTTTACGTTTAGAAATCGATATGGCTTGTGCTAATCATCCACCGGAAGCAGATGGAACTTCTGGCTGAAGCGATTCAGTCCGATCCAAAACGATTCAGTCCGAAGCGAATTCATGAAAGACTAACAGCAAACTTCCACCTTTTCTTACCATATAAATCCAAAGAGATTCAGGACGAAGGCTATTCGCAGTCCCTGAGAGAAAGGAACAAACATGCATTCACCTTATCTTTTGCACAATTCCACCATAATAGCCACAGTGTGAAGAGGAAAATCCGTCGTCATATAAGTGAAATACCATTGAGTACGACGTTAAACCCCAAACAAGCCAATAGAACCATGTCGTCTACATAGATTAATACGACAACCTTAAACACTGCCACCGGGCAGTGATGAACAAATCGACACCATACGGTATCTAAGGAAACAAGTCCGTGCTATGAGGAGAGAAAATTTCCTTTGTGAATTAACTAATGCCACGTGACTGTGAGATATATATCACACTGTAACAAATGCCCCCGTACCTTTTGAGCTACATATAAAGTTGTTACAAATGTTCTACCTTATTAATGTGTTGATGTATTTGGCAATTCCTCATAGGTTCCTCAGCCTGGTCGGACTGGAGTGATTGGTCATCATGTGACTGCCCAGGGCCGGTTGTAGAAACTCGTACTCGCTTTTGTCAAAACAATAGTGTCTGTGAAGGTGAAACGGCACAACAACGACAATGTGTTACAGAATGTCCGACTTCAGGTAATTTATCAATAATAACGACCAAGTGTGACGGAACATCCTACTTTGAATAACTCACCTATAATAACGGCGACGTGTGACGGAATGTCTTCAGGTATTCAACAATTATAACTGAAATGTGTGACAGTAACTTATTTCAGGTAATTGACCAGTCATAGCTAAATTGCGTGATGGAATGGCCTAATTCAGGCAATTAAATAGTTATAATGACGACCATGTGTGACTCGATGTAGTACTTAGGTTATTTAATAGTTACGACTATGTGCGACGGAACGACCTACTTCAGGTTATACCACAATAATAGCGTCCATGTGTGACGCGGGGTCGTACTTCAGGTTATTTAATAGTTACGACCATGTGTGACGGAATGACCTACTTCAGGGTATTTAACAATAATAACGACCATGTGTGACGCGGGGTCACACTTCAGGTTATTTAATAGTTACGACAATGTGTGACGGAACGACCTACTTCAGGTTATACCACAATAATAGCGTCCAAGTGTGACGCGGGGTCGTACTTCAGGTTACTTAATAGTTACGACCATGTGTGACGGAACGACCTACTTCAGGGTATTTAACAATAATAACGACCATGTGTGACGCCCGGTCATACTTCAGGTTACTTAATAGTTACGACCATGTGTGACAGAATTTCCTACTTCAGGATATTTAATAGTTATGACCATGTGTGACACGATGTCGTACTTAACAATATTAAATTCATACGTGACAGAATGTCCTACTTCTGGTAATTTAACAATAATAACTCCTATGTGTCATAGAGTGCCCAGCTTCAGGTAATGTAACAGTTATATGGACCATGTGGGGCGGAATGTTCATTTGTAGCAAACAAATATTTTTAAAAAGCATGACTGTTAAGTAACATTGTAAAGTATTGGGAATCAATCTACAGTATGGTGAATGTTGTTCAAATTCATAAAGCGGACAATCATATCCTCGGATGTGATACACGTTTCTATTCTCTCTCGGCTGTTTGTAACTGGCATTCTGTTAAATTCAAAGTGGAAAACAAAAACACTTACTCAACATATCACTCTTTTTATATAAAAAAAAATCACATTATCTGTTCGCAGGGTTACTTTCCGGTTTTGCTGTTCGTATTAGCGAAGGACTGTCACACCAAATGACAGCGAATTGGTCGGCTATATCACAGCACGTGATTGGCTGCGCTAGAGAGTGTGTGGGTGATTGGCAGTGTGTTTATTTCATGTTCTACTCGGATGGGACATGTGGACTATATTACTACTCGCCCATTTTGCCCACGTCGCCATGGACTTCGACAGGTCCATCAACATGGAGATTGGTTTTTCGATGAGTAGATTCTGTTTTGAAAAAGACGATACAGAAGCAATGCAAAAAATCAGCTTTACCGCAGGTGTGATATATGACGTTCTTTAACGGGTATCTGGATATATATTTTTCTTAAGTTTGGCCTGCATTTTTGACGGATATCTGGATCAAAGTTTGACGTGCGATTTGACCAATATCTGGATCTAAGTTTGACGTGCGATTTGACCAATATCTGGATCTAAGTTTGGCGTGCGATTTGACGGATATCTGAATCTAGCTTTCATATGCTATTTTACCGATATCTGGATCTAAGCTTGACGTGCGATTTGACGGATATCTGAATCTAGCTTTGATATGGTATTTGACCGATATCGGATCTAAGTTTGACGTGCGATTTGACGGATATCTGAATCTAAGTGTAATATGCTATTTGACGGATATCTGAATCTAGCTTTGATAGCTTTATGACGAATGACTGTATATAGTTTATGATTTGGCGAGCAAAGGTAGTTGTAGTGGGTCGTCCTGGAGACGGCTCAAAACAAATACCAACAATGATACAACATTATTGCGTGGTCAAAACTGGTTTCTTCAAAACTAATCTTTTCCGGTAATAGAAGAAATTCCAACACTCACGTCGCAGCTTAACTGTATCGGCATATACAGGAACGAACAATTATGTAGAATTTATTTTTCCCCAGAGTCTGCAAAATTATGACAGAAATTGCAAACGTATGTGTACAGATTTTTTCCTAATAATAAATATAATATTCAGATGTTATTCAGGCTTTAAAATATACGTTATGTCTTGTCTAGGATCTTTTGCTTTTGTGATTTGCTATTGAGGTTAACATGCGACAAGGTGTACGAGGTTCCGGTTTTCACCGTAATAACGATGTGTATAGTGTGAGGTGGACAATCCGTCGTCATATGAGTGAAACACCCTTGAGTTCGACGTTAAATACCAATCAAACAAATCAAAATATAGACTACACAAACTTTGACCCTGTGACATTGATATCAAAATATAGAGACCACGCAAAACCTGCATTCTATGCTAATGATATTAAAATATTTGAACATACCTTACCTTACACACAAACCTTAATTCTGAGCTATTGAAATGAGCATATAGACTACACAAACCTTGAATCTGAACTATTGAAATGAACATATATAGACTACACAAACCTTGATTCTGAGCTCTTGAAATGAACATATATAGACTACACAAACCTTGATTCTGAACTATTGAAATGAACATATATAGACTACACAAACCTTGATTCTGAGCTCTTGAAATGAACATATAGAGACTACACAAACATTGATTCTGAACTATTGAAATGAACATATAGAGATTACACAAACCTTGGTTCTGAGCTATTGAAATGAACATATAGAGATTACACAAACCTTGATTCTGAACTATTGAAATGAACATATATAGACTACACAAACCTTGATTCTGAACCATTGAAATGAACATATAAAAACTACACAAACTTTGATTCTGAGCCATTGAAATGAACATATATAGACTACACATACCTTGATTCTGAACTATTGAAATGAACATAAAGAGACTACACATACCCTGATTCTGAACTAATGAGATGAACATATATAGACTACACAAATCTTGGTTCTGAGCTATTGAAATGAACATAAGGAGACTACACAAACATTGATTCTGAACTATTGAAATGAATATATAGAGATGACACAAACCTTGATTCTGAGCCATTAAAATGAACATATAAAGACTACACAAACATTGATTCTGAGCTATTGAAATGAGCATATAGACTACACAAATCTTGATTCTGAGCCATTGAAATGAACATATATAGACTACACAAACATTGATTCTGAGCCATTGAAATGAACATATACAGACTACACAAACCTTGATTCTGAGCTATTGAAATGAACATATATAAACTACACAAACCTTGATTCTGAGCCATTGAAATGAACATATATAGACTACACAAACATTG
>JARFOD010161006.1:0-12001 GCA_031763545.1 Mopalia muscosa | reverse complement strand
AGGCAGGCAGGCAGGCAGGCAGGGTGGCAGGGTGGTAGTAGACCGGTCAGTAGGTGAGTTCGGAATGAAGGGGAACCCACAAAAGCATCTCCCTTTTATAGGCCTGACGCGACCTTGAACCCTGGGTTTAACCCAGCTCTAACCGGTTCTAACCAGGTCATCGAACGTTCTGGAACGTGGAAAAACCCAGCTCTAACCGGTTCTAACCGGTTCTAACCAGGTCGTCGAACGTTCTGGAACGTGGAGAAAAAAACCAAGCTCACCTAGGTCAACCGGTGCGGTGAGTGCACTCCGGTCACGACAGTTAGGTTATGGGTTGGTTTGATACCCTAACAAGCGATCAAAAAATCCGCTGCTTCTTCATGAGCTGTGCCCTCTCGTTGTTTTCTTTTTCGTTGAACGAGGTTGGACGCGTGAAATACACGTTGACACGCTTTGTGCTGTATATTCTTCGGTCGTGTCTTGGTGTGCGTTTTTTTTTTTTTTTTTTTTTGCGCTTGGTGTGGTACTCATCATCGCCACTCGCCGGATTTTTCTGACTTTTTGCTTTGGTTTGACTCCCTGCGGTATCCCACCTGTAGACATCATAGCCACTTTACGCTGTCTCCGTCGTAGTTTAGCCATAGTCCTAACACACGTCCGATCGTATTAAAGTACAACCCGCTACTAACACACAATCACATCTCCGACATCTCTTTATAGGATTGTCAAAAAAAAAAAGAAAGAAAGAGAGAGATACACAGACTCTTTATGGCTATATAGTTAAAAAAAAAAACCCTGGTTTACAGGGCTGTGGGCGTTATGGCATGCTCTAGGGTGACTGATAGAGAGCCGCCCTGGGTCGTTAGGATGATGCGGTGATCTCCCTTGAATGTGCGAATGTGCTAGATGGCGCTAGAGGTATGGTGTGTTCTATTAATAGTCTTCTTGCTCTAGCGAGATACACAAAACAAAAAAAAAACAACTGACTCAACCTCATAAAAAGAATAAAGGACTCTTTCTAGATAAAAAAAAAACCTATTTAAACTACACCATGAAGGGCTATCACGTAGCTTTGCAGGGCCCTTTTAATCCATTGAACAACAAGGACTGACGTTCCCCATCACCATGATGCCTGAAGCAGACGAGAGCTTGAGTGCGGTCATGGAGACACCAGGCCGACCACTTAGACGTTGTGTCGGTAGACTGATGTCACCAAGCCCTCGCCATCTTTGTTTGACTGTGCAAACTCGCTGTGTCATGAAGCCGCGCTATCCATCACTCACACGGCATGGATGTAGTTCGATCTTTAAAACGACGATGATCAAACGATGACCCCACACCTAAGGAAGACGCGCCACATCAAGATAGCGTTTCACGTCCCTGTTTTATGGAGCATATCGATGAAACACAGCCATGTGCAACCCCCACTCACACGACTGTGGACGGTTAAACTCGTTCGCCAGTCCAACATCACTGGTCGATCGCTTTATAAATAACACCACGTGAAAGTGCGACTTCGCTTTGTCTAAATTCCATCTTCACCTCCACCGTCGACCCCACCCAACCCGACCAGCGCTCGAATTCTAACACATGGAAGAAACACTTCAAATTTTTTTTCGATCGCTGACTCGTTCAATCCAATTGCTTTCGCCGAGGGCCGCGCTCTACGTATAAATAGAGCTGCCCAATCTCCATTCAGTCATAACACAATCATGAAGCCCAACAAAGCTATAGCGATGATGAGCAGAACACCAAAACTGATAAAGAAGAAGAAGACGAAAAAGATTTAGAAGAAGAAGACCAAGGAGCAGCAGCCGTCTTCTTACACGCTCCTCCTGGACTATGTGAAAAACAGCAGCAGCACAACCAACAACAACAGACCGAGGCCATACCAATTGATGTCGAGGTCGACATCACGGAGGAGGAAGAGTAGGAGACGGCCTACCTCATGGCCCTCGACCCAAAGGAAGAACAAGAGACCCTGGCGGCCTGGGCTGCCTGGGAAAAGGCCCATATAAAGTAGGCTGACCCTACTTTATGCTGTTTTTTTTTATTATTCCAAAGGCCCTTCTAAGGGCCAACCCACTCCTCCCGAAAAAGGTCTTTCTGTTATGCAAAAAACTCTAACACCAGACGTCCACATGTCTTTTTGGTTTTTTTTCTTCTTTTTTTTTTTTGTCATGTCATGTTACAACAACAACAACCCACTACAGATAACACACAACGCCTTCTTGATCAGGTGTGGGGCTTCAAGCCCCACTACAGTTAAGGCACACACACACAAAAAATTACTACATCATAAAGAACAACCCTTCCTTAGTCTGTAATCATACATGCGCTCTGCTGCTCCTGACTACAGAATAACACTGCCTGTCACGTTAAACATGTAGTAAAAATGACTACATAAATACGTGTAACGTTATCATGTAGTAAAAATTACTACATAAATAAGTGTAGGGAGCCATTTTCAATTACTACATAATAACGTGTCCGGAGTCAAAATGGCTCCGGACACGTTATTATGTAGTAATGATTTACTACATCGTAACAACCCTTCCTTATTCTGTAATAATAAATGATTATCCTTCTGCTCTTACTATACTACTAATACTGACTTCACCAAACCGTCTAAAATCGCTCAACATTATCTCTTCAATGACATTTTTTCCTAGTACACACCTTGCACATTTTTATCGCCTCGCAGAAACACATAAGTACCGTAATTGTGCAGGAGAGCAACCTGCATCTTTGGGTCTTAATACAAATGACTACAGTCTTTTGTAAAGGCATGTGTCGTCGGTCTTTATGCATTAGGAACCTGTCAATGGCATACATTGTCAAAGACAGCTCGAAGAAATTAAAACTAAATAATATTCGATATTGTATTTAAATCGATTGAAAGTTTGACAAATGATCTCCGTCTTCTGTGCCTTCAGAGGTAAAGTTAAAACCAACATTTGTTAATAAATCTTCTTTAGTCGTATATAAATAAAACACAATTATATCATAACAATGTGTTAACAATGTGCCACTGAAATACGACTGAATGTGGGGTAAAACAATAATCGGTCAATCAGTTAAAATATTAAATTTGTAGTCACTGCCGTGTGAATATGTCTGTTAATTAACAAACTTAACTCATGTCATGTTGTTGTTGAATTTCCAAAGAAAATCTGCTGAGTGAAGCAGGTTGTAAGACTTTAACAATATTGACCTGTTTGTTTGTTTGTTTGGCTGGGATTTACCCTCGTGTGAACGATATTGAAGACGCATGCACTGACACTGACTTCAACAAACCCTCTATCAACCGTCAATATAAACCGTCAACATTTTCTCTTCAGGGATATTTTGTTCCAGTACACACCTTGAACATTTTCATCGGCTGTCAGAAACACATAATTAAGTTAATTCTGCCCAAGAACAACCTGCATTTTCGAATCTAAACACAAACGACCACAGACTCAATTGTGAAGGTCTGCGTCGTCAACCTATATAGTGTATTGTACACATGTCAATGTCATTGTCAAAGACAGTTTGAAGAAATCAATACTAAATAATATTCGATATTGTATTTAAACTGATTAAAGGTTTGACTAATGATCTAGGTCTTCTGTGCCTTCAGAGGTGTAGTTAAACCAACATACGTTAAATAAATCGTGTTAATAGTCATAAATAAATAAAACACAATTATATCAAAACAAAGTAACAATATGTAAATACAGCTGGTAGATGCATTACAACTGAAAGTGGCCTAAAACAATAATCAGTCAATCACTCATGGAAAATATCACATTTTAGTCATGCTGCCATGGGGATGTCGTTTAATCAAAAAAGATAAATCACATCATGTTGTTGGTGAACTTCCACAAAAAACCTGCACAATTCATCGAATTCTACATTTGATGTTTATCTAGGTAATGTAGTAAAACTGTAACAGTATTGAAGACACGTACAAAAGTGTGCCACATGCTAGACATTTTAGGTGTACTTTTAAAATAAACCAGATTAACCAAATTACAACCGGGAGTTACCATTTATGCCATCTCTGAGTATAAACATGTGGTATTGGACACCGATTGAGCCCAATGGGTGCGTGTTGTGCAGGGAGATGAGTTGTATTTCATGTTAAACTAGAGAATGTAATACAACTGTAACGATATTGAAGACACAGCAAAGTTGTACCAATATGGGAGGGGGTGTCACACATTGATAGATGTTTAAATGTCTTGCTCAATCCTTGCGCATTTGAACAATACATATTTAGTATAAATCCGCCCATTTCTATACTTTCCCTCCTCGGGGACAGTCACATAAGTCTCTAATATAATAGAGACATTATAAACATGATGGTTATCTTGTGTGAAACGATTATGTGTTCTGTTTGTTTGTACATCATGGCGTTTTTAATGCTGTCTACAATATCGTTTATCGTGTAAATGGGAAAATCTATAGGCTCGGTTGAATTTATATTATGTGTTCTGATCTAGTGCCCACTGTGCTTTGAAATTAAAAGCAGGTCTACATTTAGCATTATTGAGTAAAGGTAAAATATAATAAGACGGGAGTAATAATAAACACAGATTGTATGTTATGTTTACATTTGTAGTGTTGCCTGACTAATGTTGTTTAGTTTGCTATTCATGTCACAAAATAACTTTTTATATAATTCAATTCACCTCGAACAGAGTTAGAAAATGTTGCTTTGTAGGTCAACTTGTCTTCCAAAAACCATTGTGGAAAAGACACAAAAGGTGATGGGGCTATCAGCTTTCCAGAATTTTTTTTTTCAAAAATGTTTTGCGCGCTGAAAGAGAGACTGGGGCTCAAGTTTTGGGAGAGGAGCTTAAACCACCCCTAGCCACCCGTTATAGCCGCCTCTGACACCAATAGATCACAAAGCTATCGGTTTCCTGTTCCTCTTTAGCTCAAACAGCGGAGGTGGAATAAGAAGCTCTGATCATCCACGCTCTTTACTGTTGTTCCAATCAGGTGGCCAGAATTATTAATGGTAATTTATCTAACGACTGACAATTGTATTTGTTTGATTGCATGGACACATTATATCTAATGACATATAGTCAATGTTATCTCTGATCGGGCAAGCGACGTTTGCTCATAAAATGTTCTCCACACAGTGATATTAATCCTTGTTTATGTATCCACAGGGTAGTTGCAGTTCGATACATAATAGATGCATGGACTGGAAATTCACTAATTTTGTCTGTCATCTAGAGAAACACCATCTTATCCCATTTCTATATAAGGAAACTAGCAAACAAAGTACTAGATGACTGTGTTGGAATATACCGAATGGAACACCAATGGATACAACGTTTGAAATATCTTTAGTAAAGATGGCTTTTCCGTCGTAAATCTCTGCTTTGTTTCTCCTTATAAGGGAAGAATTGGTGTGTTTTGCAACAGATTCAGAACCACTGAATCTTAAGGACAAGATAAATCTACTGGTGCTAGTCCTAGAACTGTTGTCAAGGGCATTGGAGTATTGGAACAGTTGGTGCACTATAACCTGCAGTTTTGCCATTTAATGGACTTGAAAAGTTGAGCACCAAATTGCCTTCTAAATGTCTGCTGATGGCCAAAAACAAGCCAGTTGTTGGCTTTGTTGTTAAAATAAGGTTTATTATTATTTTTAATTTGAGTGTTTTGCTTCGTCCCAAATATATAGACCTACACAGGTGGAAATTTACAGGCCGGTGACCGTTGCCACTTCTCTCAGAAGCTTGGACGCCCCCAAACCATTGTCTCTGCACTGGTCCCACAGACTGATAACCTGGGACTGGCACTCTGGCACAGAGTTTCTCTGGTAACTCTTCATTTTTCTCTCAGACACTAGCTTCAATTGGACATTTGCCTGTGTGGCTTTGTAATTCAGCTTGTTGTGCCATCCCACCACGTCGTTGTTAGTCCACAGTTCGAAACCGAGTCTAAAACCGAAGGGCCTCACCCAGCATGTCGCCATTTGTGTACACGCTATTTTATAAACGGCATAGTAAGTAATTTAATTTTAAACATTTTATAAATCATATATTCACGCTATGACTTTGTATTTGAGCATATGATAAAAAACAAAACAATGTAAACTGAACGAAAAAAAAAAGATGTGATTGAAGGGCCGTGAAATACATGTACAGGAAGCGACCATTGAACCACGTTTTTTACAACAAAACAACACCTGACAAGTAGATGTAGAACAACTAGTTTTATTGATAAAAGAATTAACAAAAAATAATAATACAGAGGACTATAGGATAGTATAATACTAATAATAGGTCTGTTTAACTCATTTGGTATATAAATATCGTACATTTATATAGCGGGCGTTTAGACCTGTTGTGTATGGGCATTTAGACTATGTATTCGGGCGTTTCGGTGGTGGGCGATTGGACCTGAAACCTGAAAAGCTACTCCATTGTAAATTATCCACATAAAGATTGATAAACAAACTTACAGGTTGTTGAATACCATGGTTATTTTTTCCTAGTCCACCCCCCTCACTCCAACCCATCTTCTGTAGCAACTGGTGGCCTTTATTGGATGTGGAGATCTCCCTGGAAACAAAAATCATTTATCTATTGGCTTCTTCTCTATTCTCTTTTATGTATGTGAATACTTTGAAGAACTTCACTGTCGCTTTTCTCAAACCATGACTGCTGACAAGTCTTTGTTGCTTTTCTCAAACTCTGACAAGTCACTGGTTTTTTTCTCAAACCCTGACCACTGAGAAGTCACTTGTACTTTTCTCTAACCATGACTTCTGACAAGTCACTGGTGGTACTATTATCAAACTCTGACCTCTGACAAGTCACTGGTACTATTATCAAACTCTGACCTCTGACAAGTCACTTGTACTTTCCTCCAACCCTGACCACTGACAAGTCACTTATACTTTTCCCAAACCCTGACCACTGACAACTCATTGGTACTTTTCCCAAACCCTGACCACTGACAAGTCACTTATACTTTTCCCAAACCCTGACCACTGACAAGTCACTTGTACTTTTCTCAAACCCTGATCACTGACAAGTCACTTGTACTTTTCCCAAACCCTGACCACTGACAACCTGTCCTCTGATACATCAATGGCACTTTTGTCAAGCCGAAACCTCTGACAAGTCACTAGTACCTTTCGTCTGTTTGTCTTCGAAAATTTGCAATAAAAATAATAAGTTTAGGTCCAAAATCAGAGGTCTTCCATTTAAGAAACGAAGATAAACTTTCAATAGAGCATGAAATTTGCTATCAAATAATGCTAATTTTGGTATTTTAGGATTTTTTTTACAATTCTTATTCACTATTGAAGTTAGTTAGTCCATTGCTGCCCTTGTCTACCATATTAAAAGACACATGACTACTAAACATATTGCCTAGTGCATATGGCCCGTTGACCCTGTCTACCACAATCCAGCAGTCTTACATTTCTCACCTTTTTCCTGAAAAGTCTTTTAGTCTTTTGAGAGCAGCTTTTCAATTTCTTTTTAGCTATGGTATTTTAAATGGAGTGTCACACACATAAAAATGTTCACAAATAAGTCTTGTTATTTATATTGTCTTACCTATGGACTGACCCAGGTGCCTCTGATTTCTGATATGGGTTATCGCTGCCTACTGTTTGTCGTCTCTCTTCAGACTTGTCAGAATAAGCTGGATTCTGAGGTATGCAGCCCCCCTCTATATAGTTAATATTCTGAATTCAAGACAATATCCTTTATTAGTTTATTAAACATACATTTTATTTAGATTTGTTTCTTTCTTGATTGGGCTTAAATGCCATACTTAAGGTCATTTCATTCCCATGACAGTGTGCCAATCCAATAGGTGAAGAAAAAAACACCCCGGACACCACTGGCAAAAAATAAAAACATCACATGACAAATACAGGACAATAAAAAGACGTCACAAACATATCGGCTTCCTGTTCCTATTAAGATCAGAAAGCACAAGGGCAACAGGAAGCTCCCTCCAACCACACGCCATCTGGTTTACAATAGAACCGGTAATGATATGTTTCTATACTAAGATTACCATTGAGGAGTTTAACATAGCAAACAACAACTCCAAAGAATGATAATGCAATTCTTAAAGCAGATTAATCAGGTCATGTTTAAAATTAACTCTCCGAGACAAAAAGGTTACTTAAAGTTAAGAAAAAAAGTGATCCTGAGTAGACAGGCTCTACACAGATGTTCTGAGATATTAACAGGAGCAACCAAATTGGCTCTGTATGATTATAAGAGTAACCACACACTTGGATCATGATTCCTCAGAACTTCTCTTTGTAGTCTGTCTTCTCATGTTCACTTTATATTTGTGTGTACTGTCACTTTAATAAACAGAAATTAACCAAAAAGTTGAGCTGTCGCGTGCAGAGGTGGGCCATTATCCCTCAAAAGGAGGTCCTACTTGTTCTTCTGTTTCAAGTCCACTTTAAAATTATGTAACACCTAAATTGATAGATATGGTGCAAATTCGATTCCTTAGTGGAAGTTGATGTTTGATAATGAGCTAAACATATAAATATGAGTATGGCATACCAAAGCGGACAAGATTCAAAATTTTAAATTATGAAATAACTTTGTAGGTCCAATAAGTATTTGTTAGGTCCAAGATTTCATTTATATGTTTAACAGTGTTTTACAGTCCAAGAATTACTTCTTTTTTTTTTGGGGGGGGGGAGTCCAAGTTTTTGTACGTCTTTTGGTTTTTCGAAACCAATATTCATCTGAACATTTCAAAGTTCATGTGACCACTTATTTTGCTGCTAGACTGCTATCTGAAACTTACACCCACAATCAGCATCTCTGACCTACTGACCTATAGAAAGATTCAATGATCTCACAACTCTGCAGCGTCCTTAAAGTTAGTTAATTAGTTAGGAGACACAACGTCATGTTAACTGCCTTCATCAGTTTATACAGTCACATAAATCTTGAAGAGTAAAAAATCTTGTGATAGAAAAAAAAAATCTTGGACAGTAAAACAGTACTGAATCAAATATAAATGTTTATCTTTAACCAATAAAAAAAATCTTTGATGCTGAAACGATATTTTGCTACAACAAAGATGGTATTGTTGGAGCAAAATAAGTAAGTCTTGAATATTTTTCAGCTTTGGCTTGACATATATGAGACATAATCATATTAACCTCTAAGCCATATTTCCTTTTTATGCTCTTTAGTTCTTTCCGCCTTAATTTCTCCTTTTCTTCTTTGGATAAAATTATAATATCTGAAATAAAACCATTACAATTCAATACATCAGTTAACCTAAATAATGAACACAATTCATGTTCGAAGTGGTACTAAAATGATATTTTAATAGCTGTGTAAATTAAGACAAATATAAATTTACGGCTAAGTCTTGTCAATTTTGGTCTGAGTTGTCTCCCATAAACTCGTAAATTTAATTTATTACAGAATATTAACATTTCATCTTTAACATCTATTTATATAAGGGATTAGCTCATTGAAGTGCAAGAGTAGCATCACTTGAAGGAGATAAGAAGCAGTTTGACAGACATTTAGGCGAATATAACCATGCTGTATTTAGCGGTTTACCACAGTTAATGCTAGGTTCTACAGTGGGACATTAAGATTTACTGACGTGTGTTATATTTCTTATACCACAAAATAAGGGGGGCTGACATAGCAAAATGTTAAACATTTGAAAATTAAATAAAAAATAGGCTAATCCTACGTTTTACGATTACAAAACCAAACGACTGACGAATCAGATTGCAGATAAAAACTAAATTGGATTAGAATTGAAAATTTTAGCAACACTTTGAAAACTATACAAGTGTTCATTGTTTGACAAAATAGCCCCAACTATTTCTCGTTGGAATGTTTATTCAGCCATGTTTCATAAATGGAGATACCACCTTTTAAGGATTCCAGTTAGAATGGAATAATGGCTTTCAATTCAATTTTCTGATTTCCATTCTGACTACATGTACATGTATGCTAGAGTCAAATTCTTACCATTTGGTTGTGTGTCCTCTGCCTGGATGTTAGCAATGACTTGACCAGGTTCACAGAGGTCACATGTCTGTAGTCCCTGGTGGATTTGGCAGAGGAGATGTGAAGAGCCAATCGCTATGACATCACAATGCTTAAGAACCTGCGGATCACCAGCACTTCGTGGCTGTGAAAACAATGACTATGCAGTGGTCAGACCAATCTCAACTTTCATAATGAAAAAAAAAAAGAGTATTTTTGGCCTTGGGATTCTTTGCCTTATCACTTGATTTTTTTAATTTATTGTTGGTGTCTGTTTTTTAAGTTACACATTCTTTTAATTTTACTGTACCCCATTATAGCATTACATGATGCATGAACAACACAATGAAATAATACCCTAATATGTTTTATGTCAAAATCCTGTAGTTCCACTAAAGAGTTTAACATAATACACAAGTAGTGTATTGAAAAACAATACCTTCATTTTGACTCAATATTTCAGCATTTATTATGCCATCATCACAAGATAATTACAGTGGCCAACTACACCTTAATCTATAGTATATGGTTGGCTAAAACAAGCATGGTAGAGACAAAGTTACAGGATCTATTGTTATTGATTTTTTAATTTGACCTCCGAGCCACAAATATGGACTTACACTTGGCTTATGGGATATTTTTGTCTTTTATTCTAAAATTATCTGTCACAAAAAGTTATAGCCCAGAAATATTTTGTTTGTTAGTTTAATGGGGTTTAACATCAAACAAAAGGGTATTGACAGATTGACAGATGACCCATTTTTCACTTCTCACTGTTCCTTGCTCAAATACAGTGACGAACTGAGAGGATTTGTTTGTTTGTTTATTTCAGGTTGAACATTGTACTCAAG
Organism: Mopalia muscosa; assembly: GCA_031763545.1. Classification (NCBI taxonomy): domain Eukaryota; kingdom Metazoa; phylum Mollusca; class Polyplacophora; order Chitonida; family Mopaliidae; genus Mopalia; species Mopalia muscosa. Next base: position 1,152 of record JARFOD010161006.1, on the reverse strand, counting down.
GGTATTAAATATAGTGGAATCCTGTACTGTTGCTGTTTGTTGCCAGTGGCAAATATCTGGAGTTAAACCGGAGTACAGAGTTAAACCTCAATCAAACCTTGACAAGAGTTCTGTGAAGGACACACATGTGCACAAACACACAATCAAGCACATCTGACTACAAAATACAAATATCATCAATATGTAGTAGGATCCACTGTTAATCTGTCACTTGAATTGACATCAATTTTACTGCCAGGCTGAAGGGAATCTGGTTTCTGTTGTTCTTTCTGGTTGATAATTTGCCTACACCCTTATATAGTAGATATAGTATTGGTTTGTTTATTTACAAACATATTAAGTTAGTTCTAGAGTTAGTTTAGTTTGTTTGTCTTTTGATTGGATTTTAACATTGTACTTTGGGTATTTCACTTATATGACGACAGACTGTCCACTTTCACAGGATTCCTTGCCTGGTGGAAAAACAAGAGCAAACCTTATACACCACCCCCACGATTGCCTGAAGATTTAAAAGCGAAACGCTAAGTAACCACTTAGCCATGGCTGCGGGCGGGTTAGCTTTAGAGCCAGGTTAAGTGTTTGGGTTTAGTTTGTTTGTTTCATTGAGGCTTAACCTCATACAGCCGGACTTGATCTGGTGAACAGTACATCGAAGTAGGTTCAGTTTAGTAAGCTCACACATTACCACAAAGCCTCTGTCGCAGGCCTGTTCGGGTTTAGAGTAACATGTACATGTACATGTGACTAATCTAGGGTTAGGTTTAGTATTAACCTTAACCCAGAAATAAAAATCACCCTTATGTCTTACATGACAGATATCCCAATTTTTAGCCTGGGTGGTTAAGTTTATGCCTACCTCTGAGATCCGAGTGTCATTGAGAAATGTTCCATTCTGATTGCCACAGTCAACAACAACTTATGTCGTCTCCTCCTCTGAATAACGTATCTCAGCATGGAGCTTAACAGATGACAACAACAACATAAATCTTGACAAAAACAATGAGGATAGGATCAATTGTGAACATACAGTAACTGTCACTTATATGACGACGGACTAAAATACAGAACATCACAAACAAATCTGCTTCCCGTTACCCTTTAGCTCTGCGACCACCAGGGCAACAGAAATCAACCTCTTTTCTCGCCTCTTAC
>JARFOD010160995.1:0-12002 GCA_031763545.1 Mopalia muscosa | reverse complement strand
ACCTTCCCACGCACGACCCAATAGTCATTGGAGACCAATATACCCTCTACCTGACAGAAAGTTAAAGGCCGATGGGTTAACTACCCGATCATAAAAATATACCGAACCTTTCATTTGAAGACGTAATGAAGCTAGCTGTGGAGATATTGGTAACTGGTCGTCATCTGGGTCAATCACACAGATATCCATGTCTTCGTTGTCTTTATCGCCGGTGACGTCATCATCGTCGTCATCGTCGTCCTCAGGATCCGTTTCTATGCGCGACATCGCACATTTCTTGTCGTCCATGGAGGCATGGGTAAGTTGAGAATGGGTCAGAGTTGTGGAACCTGGCGGAAGCGATCGTCTGTGTATTTCAGAAAAGAACATTCTTAAAATACGTAAAGAGTAAAGAATCAGGTATATTTCGTATATTAATTGTAGGATAAAATTGTCCCACCATGTATATAAGGCACCTTAGCTTAGTTGATGTTGTTTGACATAAATAAACTTTCTAGTTTTCACCTGGGATGCGGCTAGCAGATGACAGGGTGATATTCGAGACAGGGGATAGTTTTAAGCTATCATGACAAATGAGGCGAATAAAGCTTTGTGAAACCTTGTCTAAGACCATTCGACAGGATATCTGACAGAAGCTCTCATCCCACGGGACTACATGTATTATCATGACGCTTTGGCGAAAAATGATCTGTTCATTATAACAGGTGATCTGCGTCTACCTGTAGATACGGGTCTGTTACATGATAAAATATGGAATGCTCTATTTCAATAAATCGTACCACCAGAGACTTTGTTGCTGGGTTATAAGACGCCTTAATGGCCCTTCCAGAGAGAAACTTATTAAACATTGATAGGTATAAATTGCAATGAGCACGCTATATTCACTCACTTTTTTTCGCGTTTGCCGCCACCTGTGTCGCGGAATCCTTTCGCGAATGGGTTGTGATCAATCTTCAGCTGTGTTATCTGCAAAAAGAATAATATTGAAAAAAAAAAGAATGATTAAAAATAAATAAACACACAAAATGCAAATCGCATGTAATTATATTATTTACATATATTTACAACTGCTGAGGAGATATCGACTTCTGTTGATTCACAGCCTGGTTAACTAGTTATAATTTGTCATTGATATTATCAGTGTATAAGTCACTGTTTGAGTTATTTTAAGCCGTCCCACAAAAGCTTTAAAGTTAAAATACATTTGTTTAAGCTACATGTTTTTATCTCGTACATGCCATGTGTTAAAATATTTTCCATTTATTGATTAAATAGATACTAAAATATGTGTCCCTCATAAAATGTTGTGTACGTCTTCCAATTAAAAACATCACACAAATTAGAGAGTTTAATTTTAAGTTTCCGTCCACTGCTAGGTCGACAAATATCTTTATACCAGTTAAAATAAATTCCACTTTATCGAAAAAGGGATTCTGGCATATTGCATACAAAACCTCTGAAAAAAGAACTTTCATCGAAAAAGTAAGACAAATGGGTTATATTATGACATTTTTAGAGAATTTTTATCTATGTATATATATAAATGTATATAAAGAAAATTGTGTATTCAACATTCTCTATGATGTAAATTGGTTTATTTTTTATCAATGACATTTCCCATGGAACATATAAATGTATTTAATTTATCAATCATCTAACATGATACGGAGAAACGTCAATAATTGTTTTTCCTGTAGCCTTGGTAATTTCACACCTGTTAAATTGTGCGGGCCAAAGTGTATCTGTATAATGTATAGGGAGGATGAAAAAACCACACGAATTGAGCTATGCACCTTGCATTGTTTCTTATCATGAAATAAATTAAATGTTGTCGTTCTTGAGCGCTCGTGTCAGATGTTTTTAATGGCACCGAGATACATGTATGAGAAACGGGAACCGAGTTTGTCAATCTCCACTTACTGGGAATCACTGTTACGCTATAGATATCTCAAAGAAGCACGCCGTTGTATTATACATCACGGCTACCAGCATGAATCAGCAATGATCTACCTGGACGAAGCTTTGATTACTAGAGCGGATGAAATCCTTTAGACACTATACCGTCTTCCTCGGCTATAACCACCGGTATATTGCTACTTTAATTATCCCATTTCCAGAAATTCGTCTGGGCGCAAAAGAAACCCAACGGAAGTGATGTATTAAAAGTAAAACAACTCTGAATCTTCAAAGGACTCGTGTTGTAAGTTGACAGATCTCCTTGTCGAAGGTTTTCTTCTGTCTTCTAAATCTCTCACAATTTCACAGTAAACCGTCACAATTTTCTAAACTGTGGCTAATGAATTTATATGTTTGTACAATAGACAAACGCTTGATTAGGCACATAGATAACCAGTAGGTAATTAGACGATGTACACTCAAGTCACATCTGCGTGAATTTCATAAGACAATCATGGGTTTCCACTGATAAGCTAAACAAAGCACTGGAGAACTGAAACGCTGAAGAACGAAATACTTATTTTTATCTCAATATTTTCGCTCTTTTTTTGCCACCACCAGGAGAGGGATTGTGGTATAAAAAAACATGGAAATATAAAGACCAAATAAGCATTGTGTTCGTTTGAATAACAGTGCCCTTGTTAATAAGACAAAACGCCCCAAGATATTTCTCAAATATCTAACATAATATGATAAGTATTCTACACTTTAAAATACCACAATTTTGAATAAAAGAGATTGGCATCTTTTCTTGATACGGAGTTATGCGTTGATAAGTTTAGTGATTCGGACAGGTATTCTGTGAGCCTCTGTAGCTCAGTTGATACGCTGTTGACCTTCTTCCACAAAGCTCCCGTGTACTTATCCACTATGGAGAACGGTACAATGTACTGAAATACATTACACAAAGCTCCCGTGTTATTATCCACTATGGAGAACGGTACAGTGTACTTAAATGCATTTATATATAATTGTTCAAATGATCTTGTTTTTTGTTTTTTGGGAGACGTTTTCTAAAAATGCGTTATACTAAATTTGATTATACATCGACGGAACCTAACATAATTTGTTAAAGCCTTTTATCTCCTAAAGCCCTTCACCCTCAACCCAACTTCCTTTCATCGCCTACAATCCTCAGCCAAACCAACTGCCTTCCTCGCCCAATACTATCATCCCAACTACACTTTCCTCGTCTCCTACAAACAATCGCTGCAAAACTTCGCTCCAAACCTTGTCCCCTAATTGTTTACAAACCGCCATCCAAAAAACCAACCCCTCCCTCTATCGCTAGTCTCAATCTCCATGAGCAAATAACCAAAGCAATTTTATACAAAAAATGGAATTTAAAACTTCTTGATGTACTGAACAGCAACATTCCCGGGCTAGTTTCTGCTAGTATACATCATTTAAATACCACTTAAACTAGTTATTATAATTACAGGCCAATGGGCGAATTGATACTCTACAGAGTCACTTACTACTTGTTTCGTGAAAAAACCTTTTGGGGGAAATAAATAAATAAAACCACAATAGGTTTATACTATATTAACCCGCATTCTATAACTACATTGAATCATACAACGGTTTTGAGAAAATATAAAGCCCGAAAGTACATATTAACACATTATTTATTTATTTATTTATTTATTAGCCAATTATTTTATTTCATGAACAAAGAAACAGAAATTGTCGATCGGAAATCCCCTAGCCTTTTCTCTAAAGAAATAAATTAACATATGCTTATATTCCAAAAATAAAATTAAAACAGACCTATTATTTTAGTTCTAGAGTTAAGTATTACTTAATTTAATATCGATCTTTATCATAATAAAAATAATATCGATAGCAATAACAATATTATTACTTCTAATATGTAATACTATTAGTCAAGAAAAGCAGAGGGAGAAACGTTACCTGTCTATCTGCTTGATTTTTTTAATTACGCTGGCCTAATTTGGGAATTTTCGAAAGTAAGTGAAACTCTGAATATATCTGTTCGTCAGTGTGTTTAAAAGCCTAAGGTTTTACACCTATTATTTATTTAGTTAATAAATGACTATTTGATGCATTCAGTTTTTTCTATATAAAAAAATGACGCATAAAGACAAACTTTTAAACAATATATTTCGACCTTCCGATTGAAAGTTTCTTAAATGTGTTAAATCTCCCGAAGGCTTATCTTATCAAGAACATCTTTGAGTAGCAATAAGAATCATATTTAAATTGGCCAAATACGCTTCAGTCCGACATGAAGGTTGTGACGTGTGACTGTGGGGCGATATGTAGGCAAACAAAAAAGTTACTATAGTATATAGTTTTCTAGTTATTAATGTGTATTCCCCGTATTTCTACAAACTCTCCAACGAGTTCTTGTAAACAATTGCCTGCTTCATCTGAACCACAATTAACACATTACAAATATTCGTCATCAAAATCAAAACTTAGTGTAAGACGTTTTTATTTCACCTAAATCCATTACAAATATGTAAGGATCCTAGGTACCAACAATTCAAATGTTGTGAAATTTATTCTTTTTATTGAATTTATTGAAGTGACTGTAGCGGTGTGTTTTACATGTGGATCAACAACACATCACATATAACATACAAAATTATGCTGACAGGTATATTAATTCGCTATATCTAAATGCAATAGATTCTTACCTTTTCATTTTGGTAGGCGGTTACTGCAATGAACTCTGTTTCTTTGAAAACGTAGGTCCTGAAAGCGCTGTACGGCAGTTGGAGAATATCATTGGCCCTGACAATATGAAAGCGAGGCTGGTACTTGTGCATGGAGTTCAAGATCACCTGTAATTAAGAAATATTAGATGATATTCGGGGAAAATGGTCATAAGTATTAAATATTGCAATTTAGAAAATACAATTTTTTTTCTTTATGGCACATACTCCTAAATATGCATACATAAATACCATATATACTTTATCTAAAAAAAAAAACTTTTATTGCAATATAAAACAGGACAATATAACCCGTCCAAAAACAAGTTTTACTTGTTGCAAATATCATAATTTTATATTTGTGTAGTAAAATAAGTTATTTGTAATTTCAAATTAATCTATAAACGTTAGTTATACCTATGACTAAGTCACAGTACCATAGATAGACATACGTTTATGTAATAGCGATTTTAAATGTGATCGGACGGTTAGTGTTTGATTTCAGAAATGGCTTCCTATCTGATAAGGTGAGTATGATTAATGATTTGCTCTTCACCCTGATCGGTGTAATGTCGATCAGGGATTATGTTTTTCGCTCGGTCTTTGTCAATTACACAACGCCTCTTTCATAGCCGGCGCACTGTGTAACACTACGCTACAAAAAAGAGGTCGTTGTTTGGGACGGGTTTGCGACCTAAGTACCGATTGACCTTTTACCTTTTCGCCTGTGACTAACAAAAGAGGACAGGTTTTACAGTTGGGGAGTTATTATCGTAAGGAGTATTGATTCCAGTGCCTTTCAACTAAACTGACGACACGAGATGAAATTGGAAATTATATGGTAATATTACACTCGTGTTTCTATGTCGAGTGTCATTTGACTGCATTGTTGACGTGATTATCTGCCCTTGTCACTGGCCACACATTACACATTAACAGAACGGTTTGTACACAGCAACATGCGAGCTGTTTAGTTTGATACTATGAGATCATTGACCAAGGATAGCGTGAATGTAAACTGCAAATGTAAAAGGTGCTTGGAAAGAAAGCGTTGAAATATAAAAAAAGGAATAGTTGATTTCTTATCTAGATGATTTAAAAACAAAACTGACGGGCTTTCATAAAAACTAGAGGTATCAGTATTTTCAACGTCGATAAATGACGTTGCTATATGTAAAGATAATGTATGATTAGGTAAACCGATTGGTCGCATACTGGAGATCTTGGCGAGTTGAAACCACGTGCACCGCAGGAGATGTTGAATGGCATCCATGCTTTGAAGTCTGTTGCTGAAAAGGAAGGCTGTTGGACACAAGCTGATTGAATTTGGACGCGTAATGATGCCTTTTCACGTCGGAAATTTCACATGTTATTGTTGTGGATTTCAACCATACAGGGATAACAAAATAACTCGACAACGTTTCTGTTGAGTGCGGACATAAAGGAAGGAAAAGGCGGCGGGGTGTATATAAATATATCTGTTCATGGTTTTATTAACTGAACACGAAACGACGAACAGATAACTCTTGTATGCGGCTAATTTTATAGACTATCATCACAACTGCTTTTCCACTGTGTTTGAACTATAAGTAACTACCAATGGCACACATGTCAATGCGCCTACAAAGAAAACAACTCTTTTGTCTATCTAATCTTTGTTGAGGCAATATACCCCACGGTCTTTTACAATACCTGGTTAACAAAAAAAATATATATATGTGCACACATATGATATCTATATATATATCTGGACCTCGTTTTCAAAGCACGCGTAGAACATGATTTAGTTAGAACCAATCTATAGTACATTATCTTTTAAGTTTTAACACGCATGTTATAGGTCAATAAAATGTTGACTAGTTAAAACTAAAACGATAGGTCTAGAATGATCATTATTTTAATTAAACTGTCCAAAAGCCAAATTAATGAAATGAAACTTTATGACGTTAGAGTATGATTAGTATAAAATTCTAAAAAAGAGAACTTTTGACAAATCTATGGCGTCTTCGTAGAGTAAAACAACATATTAACAAGCTGTTTCTTTAGATGTTTGTTGTAAAATTGTAAACCACGTGAAGCATTTGATCCCATATGGAAAAAGTACACCAAGAATTGTTAAAAACAATATCAAAGAATTCGATAAAAAGTTTTTTATTAAACCAAATAATGATGTTATATTGTCTAGATCGAACCTTATAATCTGTGTTTGTCTAAAGTATACTATATACATAAATATTTTTTATCCATAGGCTATATAGATAAAACAAATTAATTATTTTCATTATTTGTTGGGAAAGAACTGTTTCAGTTTTTCTACTTATGACAGTTTTGCTGGTCAAGAGATGCGCATGGCCGGATCTCGGAACCCTCATTGTAAATGCTGGAACTGTGACTTTTAAAGTGGTCACGTGGTAGATACTTAATGCTAGTGATATAGAAAATGAAGCTATCTGATATCTGATATGATGAATTTACCCATATTTATTTTTGTAAAAATTAGTCATGTTTCTATAGACAAACTTACTATGTAAAGCAACACACAACATACACAATTATAAGTACAAACTTTGGACAGACAGACTACTGTTAAAAGCTATCAAATTAAATTAAATCAGTACACGAAATTGTGTAACTTTGTTTGTGGACATACAAGTAGTGTAATTCGGATTCCAACATTGTATTATATAAGACTTATCAATGGAATGACCAGTGGAACAATTTAAGGCAAATTGTTATAGTATGGATATAATAAAGTATAAGGTATATACTATACAGAACCTGACGTCAGACATACAGGAGGATTCCAGGAAACGGTTCATTGAAACCTTCAAAAGATAGCTAAAGATGAATAGTATTTTTTACTACAATTAGAAAATATTGTCAAATCGATCCATTGTTCGGCATGGAGAAGATATGTACGTGTTAAATCCTTCACCAGAAACCTAGAGTAGGTGAGAACGGATTGTGGTCTTGGTAAATGTAAAATAACAGATATGTCACACGCTGAACGCAAGTCAAATATTCATTTAAGTTTCCTTTCTTGTTATTATATGACACAGCTAATAACTTTATTTCAAGTGATAGGAACTGTAGCGGATTGAGTAGACCCATATATACACATGCAGATCAGACACGTCCTAGGATTTCCATAGCGTCGAGTAGCTTTCGGCTTAATCTAATTACAAGTGCCCCTTAACAATAATCACATTAAGTAATAATTCATAGAGCCCTATTGGGCAAAGATTAAAGGGTTGATATCATCATCAATGATTAGTAAGATTCTCTGGGATGGCGAGGATTAAAATAGTTGCTTACAGCATCCGCCGTAACCCGTGGACAAGAACTTGTACAATTGTGCCAGAAACACACTGATTAGACTCGTACATTTTTAATAAATCCATGAATGTTATCGAATCTCAAATCGCTATAGCAGCCTCCAGTACTGCAATTTTTCTGATAAATTCCCAGGGAAACAGGTCCGCGACAAGAAAAACCGCGATCAAAGAACACGCCATTTGAAAATCAAATAATAAATGTCTAAATCACTTGAACCACACAATATGTTACAATTATAGGGTTCTCACAAGATGGGTTCGAATGTTAATTCCTGGACCGTCATCTGAAAACCAGTCCATACATGTACACAATGGAGGCCGGTTGTTCATACTATTGTTTTGTGACGTTTCGCTTGGAAATCCCATTTACAAAAGTGAGGTTGCATTATCGAATAAATGAGAAAAAATAAATCAGTTACTATAGGTTTTGCTCTTGCATTAAGCATATTGTGCAAATAGATGTTCTAGTTACTGTAGAATAAGGATGGAAAATAAGTATGTAGCTACACAAACACCAAAAACTGGACTTTGTCAAAAACATGATTTGATATAATGTTTAACCATTGGAAGTAGATAGGATAAAACTGTATTAAAATCAATATTATTACCACTCGTGAGTTTAACATAGCAAAGTATATTAACTCCAAAAGCTGAATTAATTTTGACTCAAACCATAAGAAGAAGAGGTTTATTCAATAAGTTGTTCCTATATATACCATACTAAGTCCTAAAGGTTCGTTGTCGGGTTTAAAGTCCATCAAGATATAAGATATAAGAAGAGTTATTGTTTTCGACCCATGCATATACGTGGAGGACTAATTACCAATTACAAAACCGTGAAATTCTACTCAAAATTTGTCTTGTGGTAGAAAGACAAACATGTATAGCTCATCGATAATTTGTCTTGTTATAAAAGGTAAACACGTAGAGCTCATCTTAAATTTTTATTTTGGTATAAATATAGACAGGTATAGCTCATACAAAATGTGTCTTTTGGTAGACAGATAAACACGTAAAGCTCATGTAAAATTTGTTTTGTGGTAGAAAGATAAACACGTAAAGCTCATGTAAAATTTGTCTTGTGGTAGACAGATAGACACGTAGAGCTCATATAAAATTTGTCTTGTGGTTGATAGACACTATAGCCCATAAAAAATGTGTCTTTTGGTAGACATGAAAACACATAAAGCTCATGTAAAATTTGTTTTGTGACAGAAAGATAAACACGCAAAGCTCATGTAAAATTTGTCTTGTGGTACAAAGATAAACATGAGTAGCTCATCTAAAATTTGTCTTGTAGTAGAAAGGTCATATAACATATAAAGGTCATAATTTGTGTTGTAGCAGAAAGATAAAACCTATAGTTCCACTGAAGAGCTACACAAGTAGTTTTATTTCGAAAAACGATAACTTCATTTTAATTTCATCAGTTATTATTAATGCTAAAATATAGAGTCAAAATGGAATTAGGCCTACACTTATTAATACACCTGTGAGGTTTCTTTTCTTTTTATATATGTCCCGTGTCAGAAAGATAGAAATATAAAGTTCTACTGATATTCGTGTTTTGCCAAAAAACGTAAACTTTTAAAATTTCTTTACCATTTGCCATTTGACAAAAAGATAACATGTAAAGTTCTTCTAAAATATGTTTTGAGACACGAAAATAAACATGGAGAATTCCTCTACAATGTGACCTACATGTGTTAAAATTAATCTGGTGAATCAAACCCTGAAATTCTAAAATTATAATATTCTGTTCAAATAAATTTATCGAGCTGTTTAAAATCTTTCCATTTGTTTCAGTTATATGGCAATGACTAACAAAAAACTGCACTTATAACGTTACCTCATACTACACAGTGTGTCAGCATAATTTTATCTGTTAATCACTAGACGTTGAAGAAGATTATCCACACTATAAATGTTTATTATATCAACACCAAGGGGTTTGTACCAATATCAACGGGCAATCTCTGACATTTATGTATTTATCAAAATACATGTAAAACAGATTATAAATATAAGTTTCGATCGTAATTCAGTGCATAAATATCCATACTCTTACCTAACAAGGCTAATTTTCGTCAATGTTTATTAATAATTTTAATTTTACATAATACATCAGAGGGAATGTATGTTGACATGTATACAATGCTAGATATAATTTGCACACTTCCATGATAATGTTTGTTATATTTAACAAGTTGTATGTTTAAATATAATTTAATTAAAGTTTAAACTATTCTTAATACACTTAATATGTAGGTCATTTGATTGAATAGAGCATAATAAGAAAGCGGTTTCTTATAATAATCAATTGCTGCCGTCCTTATAGTTAGATTGCAACAATCTTTGATTAAGATAGAAAAATTTAATATAGCCACTGATAATAATAATAATCAACTCATGTATTAATTAGTTTTTGTTTTAATAAATGTTAATACTCACGGTTGGGAAATGTCCGGGACCACTAATTGGAGAGGAAAAAATCCATTTCTGGAAAAATATTTAACATAATATAACAATTTTGCGTAATGAATAGACTCCTTTTCCAATCATTTACTTCTAAAACCAATTTTTTAAATATATTAATTGTTTGTTAGTTTGTTAGACAAGTTTAAGGGTTATTTAAAGTCATGAAGTTGATTCAGGTATTGTAGAATAAATCCAGGAAAAGTTTACACGAATACAATTCATTTTGAAAATATGGACAGTCGATACCGGTAAAGTTTTGTTTGGACTAATATGTATTTAAATTCATATATAAAGTCCACCTATTTAATTGGAATCACTTTTAATTAATCTCTGATAATTAAAATACAACAAAAGTTTGTTGTGTCTGTTGAAAGAAAAGCCTCATGGTATGTGTGTGACGATGATCTACTTCAAACAAATACAGAATTAAATTAAAAATGTTTAAAGTTTCAGGGCCTAAATATATATCATTTTATTTATGTCTATAAAAAATAGATAACAACATTAGGGAATTAAAAGCAGGTATAACTGGACATATATGAGTTACATATGTGTTGATATGTGTTGCAATACACACGTGAGGAAGTCACAACATACTGAACTTATTATTTCCGAACATTTCGAAACTACATATTTCATCGTCATCACGATAATATATTTTGACACTTGATTTTGCCATCATTTTCACATAACGATAAAAGTAAGTCTCAAAACAGGACGTTGTCAGGGCGTAATTTCTGGACTTGTGAATAACATGATAGTATTTGAACTGAAACAACATGTATATACTGTTTAACATATAATAGGGTTTTCCATTCTTCTACAATCGAATTCCGTGGTATGCCAATTATTTACATTTCGAATACCGAATCCCGTGCAAACTCCTTTGGTACTGTTAAAACATTTAAGCCTGTGCTTACTCCTTTGTTGTAATTCGAATGCCGAATTCCCTAGTTTACTTCTTTATTATGGTTAAAATATCGAATCCCGTTTCAAAATAGTGCAAACCCTTCTTTTCGTCATAGAAAACCGACTTTTAATTCAGCTTTTGTAAATTCAATGACGTTAGGACATGCGGCATTTTATAAATAATTTTAATGCGTTCAAGAATGGATAAGATTGCTGGGAATGAGCACTGTATCTTCGGTCATTTTAATGACACAAAAACAGCCTAAATGAACTAACACAACTGACCATTCACAAATACAATTCAAGTGTAAGAACTATTCCGTTGTTGGAACTGGCAGGGGGTAGTAGACTAGCGTTTTCTGTGTCAAAAATAGTACCGATTAATACCAAAACTAATCGATTACTAACTTATTAGTAAAATCACTGCGTTTGCTTCTTATTTATTTGCGTGTTCGGTGGCTCGGTGTTACAAGTTGTCACCTGCGATATTTTTCAAGACCAGTTAAATCTGGTAATCTGAGAGCGAACTTCGTGAAACCACACATACCGCTACTGAACGCAGCCTCTAGTAAGTTTGATCTCAGCTTTAAAGTTGTGTGCTATATCGAAAGGCTTTTATGACAGTATCTAAAGGTAATAATTG
>JARFOD010160984.1:0-12003 GCA_031763545.1 Mopalia muscosa | reverse complement strand
AATTGTTATAATTACAGCTCATCAGGAGTTATTTCGTCCTAAATAACGATAATCACATGTAGTGCTTGAAAAGAATGAACACGCGAAGATCGTGGTCACAAAAGATCACATCACTAATAAACTTAGGTTAAAAGCGGTACAAATCTATGCTACATAAAGAAAAAAATCTTATTATTAGATTGTTTGTTTGCTCGTAAATCATCAACAAGCATGTCCCTTTGGGTCGGAGTCTGTTGCTCCAGCAAACCGATTTGATGTCATATAGAAGAGATGGGATGAAGAAAGACATCGAGCATCCTCTCTCTACAGCTCGCCCACCTCCTTTTCGAGGGCGGCACAGTGACAAACACACTCAGTGAAAAGCCTACAGAACACATAATGCTGGTGACTTGCCAAAACGAAAAATTCGACATTGATATCAATTAATAATTGTTTCATTTTTATGTTTACTGCAAAGGGAGGCAGTCTGTTGGACAATGTGTCTTTATTTAGAGAGCCTTGGATAAAAGAGTGTGATTATATGTACACGTCACAGCGTAGCTGAAAACCGATGAATGTGGCGTAAAACACCAATCAATCATGTTTCGATTCTTTTAGGAAAACTTTCTGAGACCAGATAGTACATACGGTACAGATTTAAATTCATGCCTAAGATATATGATCTCCATTTATTCGTCAAAGCCAAAATATATTTACTTCCACATGGCAAGCTTTCAAGACTGCATTGATTCGAAAAAAGGCCCTATAGCCATCTTGATTGATATATTTTTGACTGATATATATATATACAGCAATTTATATAATTTTAACACATTTATGAGAAGGTATGGACGGCACAATAATTACATTTGCAGATGCTCCGTGAAAACAGGAAGTAAATGTTATAGACGTCCATTACCAGAACATATGTTTTACAATAAGTATTAATCTATTCCTGGAAAGGTCATAAAAGCTGAACATATGCCACGGGGCCTCGAGCACTCCTACACACTTATAAAATATGGCTCTAATGGAACGCTTTACGGTTCTTCGGACATGGCGCTGGTGGAACCCGCACGAAACTTTTTTATATTTCTCCCCAGCAAAGGTCTGTTTCTGTCCTTATGCTTCCATTCAGACCATTTTCTTTTTTAAGAACCCGCAAAGAATCAGTTTTGCTAATGTCTTTATTTACAATTGAGGAAAGGGTATTTTCCAACAGATCAAAATGTTTTACATTAATTTTATGGTTCTGTTAAGAGTCGCCATTCACATGATAATGGACACTAGAACAACCATAAAATGTGAAGTGCTTGGATAATGTCGCAAAGTTAATGTTCCTCAAGTGCTTTTCCAGGAAAAGAACCCTCAAAGAATCAGTTTTGCTAATGTCTATTTACAGCTGAGGAAAAGGTATTTTCCAACAGATCAAAATGCTTTGCATTTTATGGTTGTGTTAAGAGTCGCCATTTACATGATAATGGACACTAGCACAACCATAAAATGTTAAGTGCTTTGATAATGTCGCGAAGATAATGTTCCTCAAGTGCTAAGTAAAGACAGCATTGCTACTCTTCCAAGAAACTTAACTTAGTCAGAGCTGGGGCACTTTTAAGAACAAACAAACACACACAAGTACAAACATTCTCTATAATATATATAGCTTCCAGAATGTTTTAAGGTTTGGAAAACAGAAGTGATGAAACAAAGACCAATATAATATCTGTACGAACAGAAGGCAACTGTTAAATGTCCCTTATCTGTACATATGGTTAACAATATTCACTAAACTATGCCAGGAAAGGTCATAGATACTAAACATATGTCATGGGGTTTGTCTCTAGCAGACATTTCACCGATGCGGGTTATCTACTAAATCAAACCATATAGGCCCACTACACCCACTGTTCCTCACATAACCTTCAATGATAAAACCAACCTGTTATCAACCTGCTTATTAGTCACCCTGCAATTTATAGATCATTATTCTATATGACGCATACGTGCACTGGCTAAATGTAAGTTATAGTATGTTGTAATAAACTTGCGGAAGGGGACGGGTAAAGAATGAGTTCTGTTTAGTTGGTCGATCCGTGTTTAATAGTACAATTCATTGATAAAATATAGACTTATAATAGCATACTAAAAACATTTCTACTACATTTCATAAGTACGCTTTACATTTTTATTGCTAAATTATTTATGTCAGGTAATTGGATAATTACGCCAACTACGTCCACAAAGCATTTTCTGACTCAAATCAAAAATCAAACTTTGAGAGTTGTGAGTATTACTTACTTATAATGTTATAATAATGCCCAATGAATAAATCTTTCATTTCCAAACTGAGAAATGTATAGGTCCTTAAACATTTTGACTAAAAAGTGTAAAAAAAAAAAAGAAGATTTGTGGGATGGGGCCATGCTATTCCCTATAATATGACCGTCAATATAACCAATGATTCGTCCAAATGTGAAGTTCTTTTAGGGCCAATACACAACTTACGCGACGTCGTCTCGCTTGAGTCTTGTTGACACTGGGCGCTGTACGACACGTTTTATTCCTGTGCTTTAGCATTGGCAAACGCGCTCAGGCAATGACGTCACGATGCAAACGCATAACGTCACAATGTAACGTTAGAGAACATGCGACTGTAGTGCGACAGTAGCCTCTAGTGTGAACATTATTACATAAAAAGTAGTATTCTACATGAAATCGTGCAACGCAACAGTCGCATCTGAATTGGGCTTAAATTCACTTCAAATTGAGCATCAAATCTACATTGACCATAATTAGGAATAATTGCATTTCTGATACAACCGGGATACCAAACAATTAGAATTGATAACATAGGGCTACAAATTGGATCATTTCGTTATCATTCAATTCGCTTTAAAACGAACTCCAATATATTTTCTATGCCGTTTCGTTGGGTGGAACAACAGTTCTCTGTATTGAGTAGCCGTAAGCCCAGTTTCTCATGAAATGAAGCAGTGAACCATCCAAATCCTACCATGGCAATTATTTTATTGTCGTTTAACATGCGTTATCATTTCTTCCGAACATAAAAGCATATCTGAGTGTTTTCTTGAATCATGTAGAAGGTGATAGAGCAAACAAATCGCTTCCTATGCTGCCGGACATCAATGAAGTACATAACTCAATCTACCATGCGAAATGTAGCCTACCAGGTCTACACACAAAGTTAAAGAAATTCAGTATAGAAATTGAAAGTTAACATTTTAGAACTTTAAATTTCTATATGGACTTTTTAAATCAAAATCTTTTTTTTTTTTCTCTCTTGTTGAGAGAAAATGGCCATCTTTAGAAGGCCATAGTTCCAATGCTGTGTTTTACGATATTGGTCTAAACTATATAAATTAACTGATCAGTTGTCATACTGATAGAGACAGATTATAGCGGTTTTGGTAATAACTAGTTTATTTCAAAGAAGGATCTAAATTTCCTAGGAGTCGTGAATACAATACATAAATGAGGATTTCCTATTTTAATTATTTGCATTACACCAGTTCTTAATAAATCAAGTGTCTTAATACCTCCAGAAGTCAAAGTTCCTTGCAGACTTGCATCTGTTAAACATTAGTATCAGCAAGTGGTTGCCTCGAGCTAGCCATCCCACAGCCCTGGGTTCTTCTAAAATTAGAACCGTGCCGTTAACATTGAAGCGTCAGAAAAAAGCGGAATGTGGACTAGGTAAATTAGGTATCGCTGTTTTGTACCTGGCGCTCTGGTATATAGCAGGTTTAAAGCAGATGGATAAAGCCCACATGTTGCTGCTTTCTCCCAGGTTAGAATATGAGAATGGAGACTGTGTGTCTGCCTTCAGAAATTCCCTAAATCTTCTCCAATATGCGAGACTCGGCTGAACCGTTACCTCTATTTCGCGATATACCGATAATTCTACTGAAACCCAGAAAGCTCTTACACAGAGAAGACGATTGTTCCCAGCGAGCAAGGTTCATCTTGACATTTTATTAGATCACTGTGACCCAAGTCATAGATTGTGGTTAACATATGTCCTGCGTTCCCGCAATTGTTATTCGCGAAAAATATTATGCTGAGCGCACTGTCCTGAAAGTAACACACAAAATTAAAACAGAAGGCATTTCTTAGGTCCACTTCACACTCGACGCTGCTCGACACGTTACATTCTAATGCATCGACACCATCCGCTTGCTCAAACAATAATGCCACATTAAATAAGAATAGCGTGACAATTATAACGTAGCGGTGACTGGCGCCACAGCTGCTTCTCCTCTGGGGTCAGCTGCTAGGAAGACGAATAGCCGCCAACTCCAGATTAAATCGATAATACCGGGTAAGAATAGAGACCTTCAACATGGCGTGATTAAATTTAATGGCGCTTCGAGCAACCGGTGCCTGACCTCTGCTAATGCTGCTGCATAATAAATACCTACCAGTGTAATTAGACTTTGCCCATAACCATAAGAGGATACGTAAGTGCCAAAAGACCACTAAGGGATTTCTAAAAATAATAATAAAATAAATTTTCCTACAAAACTCATATTAAATATATTGAATCTAAAGAACTCTGTAGGAAAGAAATCCAGTCTAATTTCTTTTAGATTTTAAAAAGAAATATAGACTAAATGGTGTGTGTGGATTGTTAATACAACCTTTTTACATTCATCTGACAGTAGATTCCACTCTCGAGCTATTTTTTGAATTGGGACATAGAGTTACCGAGTAGCTAAGAATGCGCATGCTCCCAGCACCTGGTGGTACCCAGTGTGTCTATGTGATTTTGCAGCACAGAATAAGTATTCATCACATAAAAAACACATATGGTGAATGTGTCAGCCTCTGTAAGTCAGTCGGTTAGATCCCGCAACCTGTTAACCCAACACCCGAGCTCGAACTCCGGTGGAGGCAAGCAAATTTTCTTTCTCTATAATAAAAAGCTATTGGTAATGTAACAGTAAGATAATGAGTGATATCAAATTGCGTGTTTATGTTATCCACATGGCGTTCAACAAATCAACTGTAATTGGATTTATTAATGTGGCTGAGGTTACCCGGACTCTTAGATTACGTGTAATTATTTGCCTAGGGTTAATTACCCAGCATACATCAGTATAACCACATGGTGAGATTCTACGGACGAGAGAAATCATCTGCCACTAACTTAAGCCAGCTGTACTGTAACAAGTCCCACATTAGGATTTTCTCATACGTATGCAATTTAAGTCATTTTGGCAAGCCATAAAATATATTTTGAAAATTGTTGGTGTAATGGTATAAATGTCTGACCTATCATGATATCATAGTCGTAGTGATAGCTGAAGTTCGTTCTAAAACGAGGCTCTTCCAGGCGACTCCGTGGTGTCATATATATTAGTAAAAGTTTCAAGCCAAAGTTTACTATTAACCCGTATATATCCTGCACAACGAAAACCCTTTGTAAATAATTGTCAATTAATAATAACAATCCAAATTTATTTTAGACCTTGCCCATATACAGAAAAGGAGAGAGGGTATTTACAGGTACAATAATACAGAGATTTAAACCAATTGGTTTGTATTATGGACACCCTGGTCACATCATAGTTACATTTAGTTTAATGTAGTACATTGTCAGAACATTCGATTCTCATTTTAATTTTAAACCTAATTATGTTTTTCCGTACAAAATACCAGGTGAACCAGAGCCTATTTACAGTGTCAGTAAGTAGAATATTTTCACAAATACATTGTACGTTTTTGTTGCTCATGTTAAGACAATGAGAACTCTTAGCAAAGAGCTTCCGACACTCCATATCTTAGATCTAGTGTATCATGTCCTTCAGCAGCGGGTCATAGCAGCAAATCCGGATGTATTTCTAATGACTATTTAGATTCCAGTTCTGAAACTATTTCTTTTCTCTTTAAAATTTGTTACAATACTGCCCTAATGTACATGACTGATGCCAAAGCGACTAAATTGTGCAGGCCAAATAGTTTAACTGAAACAATCCGATTATTCAAGGATAAACACTAGGGGTTTGCTGTATTTACTTTGAGGTACTGTTTTTCCAGTACAAAAAAAGGAACATAAAACAATTTCCCTCATACCATTTGAAGCAGCCGGTAATTGGCACGTGTATACATCTTTGTTTATGGAGACGGCCTTTCAGGTAGCCTGGTACCTTGTTATAAATAAACAAATGGAAGCCAATGCATAAACGGTTCTGTATAGGCCTATAGGTAACTTGTTTTCTCGAGCTCAAGATAGATATGGGCTAGATATCAATCTATTTTTTTTTTTTTTTTAATTATCAAAAACGTTCAAAAAAAAATCGGTCTGTTTGAAATTTATCTTTAAACAAAGACACCTGGAGAGAAAAAAATCTTTTCCCACCACAGTGTAGCTCAAATACCGCTGAATGTGGCGGAAAACACCAATCAATCACTTAAATAAAATCGGTTCAATGCCTACAAAGCTTGTCAGTATATTCTGATGTATTATTGAAGTTTTCTATTAACCGAAGAAGTTGAAAATGAATTTGACTGATGCGTTTCTGTTGTATTAAACAGAAGGCATAGTTTTCACTTTGAAGTTATTTTATTCCACAAAATATTGTACGTACCGATAAAACTTTTACCCATATGTCCAGGCTGTCAATGTGTATTGCATGGTTTAACGGGCTGGACAATCACTACAGCTATAATTCCAATACGCACAATTCTAACACACTCATACTTATGACGCCTTTAGGACACCCACGTGTGCATGAATCAGGCGTAAATAGTAGCTGAATCAGCAAGACTTATCCTCAGCCTCCCGTGAGCTATTTATCTCCTCTCCCAATTACAGCAGTGATGTCAGAATGTTAGTACAGCAGCCTCGCTTCAGTTTACATATTTAGAATTTTTCTTCCACGAGATTAATCTGTAGAGCACATGCTAACAGCCCGCGTGCATTTCATCTCAACCATGCACTTAGACCTATCACTTAAGTATAAGCTAAAATAAATAGAGGATAAAATAGAGAAATTTGAATACACTCAATACTGTTCGAGTGAATGATAAAAAACTAGCTCCAATTACTCAAAGAATCGAGTGGGTAATTATTTACTAGATTTAGGAGAACAATAGTAATGGCTTGTCAGTTAACTTTTGTATTTTTTTTATTTATTTATTAAGTGTTTAGCAATAAATTAAAAATCACGAAAGCTTCTCCGAACAGCAGTGATTTATCAGAGATTCAAACACCTTGGACAATTTAAACCCATGCACGATGCATCAATGTAATATATGCCGTAAAAACATATTTAGACAGAGTTCAAAAGGTAATAACAAAGCCTTATCGGACTGCAGAGAAATCATACATTTGTTCACCGTAATATGCAATAATATTCCATAATATTTAATATGCCACAATAGTATTTTTACCGCTAAGACTTCAAGTGCAAAACGCGAATACAGATGTATAGAAATATAACGGTTTTGTTTTGGTTAGTATAGTGTACGCCGTAGTTTAGGCCGTTTCACTTTACTAACGGAGGATTAACGAATAGTCCAGAGGAAAGCTGGGGACTGAGGGCACAATTCTAGACATCTGTGTGCCTAAGCCACCGAAAACTTCTCTAGATGCGGACCAAAATTGACTTTGTTCCACGAACTACTGTAAAACGTTTAACCCTACAGATCATAAATGACCTTCCAACTATCACCCCCATGGGTTGGTAATCATGACAAGAGTTTAGGCTATATAGGACTGGGCTGATGGGGCCCATATTAAGAAATTTAGTCAAAACTCCATTCTGTGTATTTTTCTTAAATGGTCACATTTGCCTTTCCATAACGTAAGCATTTCTATTCAATCAGCGATGGGTATAGATGGTTTAGAAGGGTGCGGAAAATAATTAACTAAAATATACCCCAAAAAAATATTTTTTTTCTTCAAACTACCAAATTATTTTCTGTATTTTAATTCAGACATGCAATTTGTACTCAGGTGGTGTCTTTCAATTGACACAAAAATTAACAATTATTTCAACTTACCTTCCACCACCTATTGCCAGTAAGATGATGCCGATGATGACAAACAAGACCCCCAGCGAGAACAAGGACACTACCACAGCTTTGGGTATAATCCAGTCCTGGTAGTTCTTGTAGTCAACTCGGTAATCCTTAACGCCCGACACAATCATTGTCGATACAGATTTTCTTCCACAAAAACTTAGCTTAAATCCGATGAAGGTCGTTTATCTATATTTATGTCAGTAAGTCTAGAAATAATAATAAGTTTTAAATAGATGGGATGTAGACCTACTTGACACAAATCACTGGTACATCGTGACGTTGTCTAGAACCCAATAAAGACTTAGACCTGAGATCTAATTAAATCCACAAACGTTTTGTCATATGGTTGTATTACAAAAAATTAGGGAAAAACTCATTGCCTGGCGTGCAGATTTCTCATCTGGAACTCAACAATGACTATAAACTTTTGACGTTGTAATCAAATTAAATTCATCTAGGTTTTGTATCCAATCAATGAAAGTAATAGCATAGAAAGAGTTTAAAATCCGATACTCTTTTGTTATATCCAAAGTGTAGTCAAAATTACTTTAGCCAACCAAAGGACAACAGCTATTATTTATCCAATTACATGATAATTGAACAATGTCCCACATAAACACCGGAGACGCAAGTTGTTGGCGGAAAACTTTCCTTGCGCCAAACCACTGGTGTCGTTGGCTCAAGCTAGTAATTCAACAGAGTGTGCTCGTCCGACAAAAAACTTACAAGAATTCCACTGTTTCTCTGTCGTGTATGTTGCCTTTAGCATCTCCAGACCTGAAGCAACTCTCCCACTTCGTTAACTATTTTAAGCGACAGAAACCGAACTTTAGCTATATAGACGCATTCCCCCGTTGATTCACGCAGCATAGAACACAGGGGCTGTACATTTATTACTGGCAAAAGTTGAGTTCTATGTTTGGCTCTACAGCTGTTATGAAAGTTAGTCATGTCGAAGCACAACGTTAGGAGTAAGGTAGAGTGGGCTGTATCTATTTATTGCTTGTTGCACTGCGAAGTTCGTCCAAATTAACCGAGGCATACGCAATGCAAATTTTAAACACAAATATCCATTTGATCTTAAAATGCACACCATGTATGTTTTCCTAAATGCTTATTACTGTATTATTAACCAGGAAGGTAAGGAGGGGGATTTTATTACAAACAAAAATGTGTTTTTATTTGAAATAATTCTGACTGCTCGCAATACCTAACATCTAAATATGTAGAATAAAACGTTGTTTTACGAATATCAGTATACATACTAAAACTCAGCAAACACATTTGCAGGTCGCGTCTTGATAAATATTGGGTTGTTTTGAAAGCAATATTTGCGGTCTTTACAAGTGATGAAGTTGGGTTATTTTCCACTGATCACCTCTGCAGATCTGTCGGTAGAGTATAAGCATTTTATGCCCATTGTCCCGAGTTTGATACCTGGCGGGAGCGTGCTTTATAGATGTTGTCTTTCTCCACTTTTAAATGGGCAGAACTTTGCTTAGACTTAAAAGAACAAACCGGTTGGAAGAATAACAAACACAGGAGATAATTGTAATAGGTGGTTTTCAACCTGGCACGTTACTGCGATGCATCTTTATGCTTCATCACTGAATTATCATTCAACCCAGGCCTCTGTGTGACCAAATTAAAGGGCCTAAAACGTTTTATTATATGATATTTATCAAGTTAACATAAAAACTATAAACCCCTTCAAATTGTCATTGAACGCGAAGCTATCTCGACCATTTAGCGCTTTATATATGGCTGGTCGATAAAAGCTGCAAATTGCTCCTTCTTTCCAACCCAGCCTGGCAACAGCAACCTATAGCTGGTACCTGTCTAACTTGGTGAATTCTAACATATGAAACTAGCAACAGATTCAAGGTAAGAAGAAGTATATGATCAAAATAGTGCATTGTCTTGGCATATTTCTGGTTTTGTATTCAAGATCTGTATATTCGACTGTCAGTATTTCCCTCTTTGGCGTCACTGGAAACTAGTCAGCTGACCGCGATGCACTTTCTTATTGGCTAGAGCTCAGAAGGCCCGTATAACATGGCAGGCTGCTTGCACTTGTCTCCAACAAAATAACCGTATATATTTTCTACTACCCTGTAGACTTGGTTATTAAACGGTAACTTTTTTTAAATAGCTGCTATCTTTTAATGGTGAACTGCCGATCGTTTAAATGCAATTAGGGCAATTGATATAAGCCCCTTTAGCATCTGTTATATTATATCACTCTTGTGCGTATGGAGATGCTCTCTCCTAACTAGGCAGTTTGTACCTTGCCGTGCTGTCTTTACTAAACATACAAAGAACATTATTTTGCCAACGGAGCAATTATTTTCACATTGTGTTGCTGTGTTGGCGTGATTATGAACTGATGAAGTACACAGAAAGGCCCAGGTTCGAATCTTATCAGACTCACTCATGAATTACACCTCCCTAGATGTAACTGGTAAAACACAACGGAAAACGATAGGTCAATCACAAGACCGGTCTACTCCGTGTTGACCATTAGCTATGAGAACAACAAGAATGAAGTTAGGTGCACGATTGGCTTTTCACGCACTTTCTCGCGTTATTTTTCATCAACAGACAGTCAGTCAACGTATTATCTTTAACGTCACGTGGTGTTTTACGTAGATATAAAAAGCCAATGATGCACTTTAATGCGAGAATCGTGCTGTAAATCCCAGCAAAGCATAGCTATGTCCACATCGAGAAATACACCATTTAAATTGAATTCTGAACACTAAAATTACCAAAATCAAGATAAATGTGTAGAATAATTTTTTTAAGTCCTTCCTCAAGCTCTCGTAGTTTCGTCTTTTGTTATAAAAACTTACATTACACAAGACCTAACCCAGTACAGTTCATTCAATAATTTGTCTTGCATTTCCGCCATGCCTTTGTAGATTTTGTTCCTATTCACAATGCCGACCTCTTGCGGAAAATCTTCCGCACCGTAGTACATTCTTGTTGAAACCTAACCGATAAAGCCGTATGTATACACACTTTGTAGCTGGACGCCATAAATTCCGACAAATTGATAAAAGGCCTTTAAGCAGATTGGGTTCCACATTGCGATAGATTAGAGGTGGTATTCGATACCCAAGGGATAGATAATATAAGTATCTTGTTGTTTATTAGCATTGCCAATTTCTATGAGCTATCAGTAAGTAAACAAAGCAAAAAGCCATGTTGGAGATTATTCTTGGACCCCGGGATATAGTGCAGCAAGTTTTTATCGATAAAGAAGAGAAGAACACTTAAGGGACTGGTCTATCTACTGGTTATCAGGTAGTTCCCCCTTGTATCAGTTGAGTCACCACTGTCATTATATTCAAATCATAGATATATTGACTCATTTGCTTTTCTTAACTTGTTTGTTTATTTGGGGTTAATTTATTTTTTAATTGTAACTTTATTACATACATTTTGTCCACATACACACTTAACACTCAAGGGTATTTCACTTATATGACAACGGAGTGTCCACTTCATTCTGTTCCTTGCCTAATGATAGTGGTAACCGGGAGGAAACCTTGTAAAAAACCTTAGTCGTGTGACCGACTAATAAACCAGATGGTCGACAAGCGGACTTGATCCCCTGAACGGTACATCGAAGTAGGATTAGTAAGTGCACTCGCTAACCTCTTTCCCACGGGCCTCCTTTTCTTAGTAAAACTCTTTCGGGGTATTATTTATTTTAACAATCCCCTGAAATCTGTCAGTCCATCATATATATCTGGTGATTTGTCGCATATGTTCTATCAGAAGTCTATCAAGTAGAAGTATGAAACAAGCCATTACCCAGTCTCAATACGGCAATGTGAGCAGACCAGCGCTGATTGTTGAAAAAGCGCCCCCTAGCGAGACATAGAGAAACCTCGAAGGAATCATGGGTATATCATGTTAACGCTGTTTCTACCGCTTTTCAAACGTTATATTTTACCCATAATGCATCAGTCG